>JAVJAQ010001554.1:0-35786 GCA_032362365.1 Zygogramma bicolorata | reverse complement strand
CAACGAGATAGAGAGAGATTTAACCTGGAAATAGCTCTCTATTTCGCCATGTGGTGATATTTTCTATAGAGCGTGACTCACGGTCGATGGTAGGTTAGACGTTTCTGGAAAACGCAACTCATGATTTTTCTGAAATTTCCACCTCTCACATTTCCTTACCTGTTCTGTCGATCCAAAATATTCCCAGCATTGCGGCGTTGCCACTTCCATCAAAAAGTCCTAGCATATTAATTCTTTCAAATGGAACACCCAGTATATTTATACATTTTTGGAATCGCTCTAGTATTTCAATACTCTCTTGTTGATAATGTTCTATACCTATCTCTATGTTTTTGAGATAAAAAATAAGTTGTGCTAAATATGGTCCAAAACAAAGCCTTAATTGGACTTGAGTACATCAGTAGGTACTCTCAAAATCATGAAAAGTGAATGATGAAGTGGACAAACTTGAAATATTCAAATAACACCAAGAAATCGACTCCATATCATACAAGGAGTGCTAAAATTACAATTATTTCCATTGTGCATAAAAGTGGTCAAAAGTTCATTTTTTCAAATTAAATCCCCTGTATATTATTCGATAAATTGAAAGTTGGTGAAAAATGCTTCAAGATGATATATTATGTTCCTATATCTGGATCGTGTCTCAATGGAGCCGTTTCTGTGGAAAAATAGTTATTCATGTTTTACATACAAGTGTTGAAAGTGGCATTTTATTTTGTGGGTGGGGATTATTGCAAAACGAGCGTCAGCAAGTGGAGCAAACACACGAGCAGAATAAAATCACTTTTAACAAATGTATCATACAATTTTTTTTTATAACGTTACTTCTGATAATGAAAAAAGATATTATGAGATCCATGGGATTTGAACACACGATCTTTGGATCACAAGGCATTTGTTTCAACAACATACGCCAACTCACGTTATTTCAAACATGATTACCTATTGGTTAGTCATGAAGGACTTCCTACAGTTGACCTGCAGACAGGGGATTAGCTGTTTCAGATGAACTCTTCCTTCCTTTCTGTGAAAGAATCAAGCGTCCTTGAATGAGCTGGTGTGAATTTTTTTGTTCCTAAAAATTTCTTGAAGTTGACTGAACAGAAAATCAGAATATGTAGAAACGAGAAGGACTTACCAAAGTTTCCTAAAGTGTAACTTTCCTTCTGCTGGTTTTCTCACGCTTGTTTAAGGAAAGGATTATTGGTGGGGTCAAGAAAAAGATGATACTGTCCATGCAACAGTTTGAAAAGCATTTCGATTCACAAAACGCACTGATAATTCAAAAAAAAAATACTTCACATAAAATTGTCACTAACGCGGTTTCTTTTGGAAGGAAAAAATTGTTTTTCTCTTTCGGTTCTTTCGCGAAAAAACCTATTTTAAACGGTCCCCTTTCGTCAGAAACGAAAAGTAACGATGCGAGGTTATTTTTCCCCTGATGCTTATACAACCCAAACTACTGACAATAAATTAGTACAGTCAATTACGACTATCTTCCTATAACAACTAAAAATGAAGAAAATTTAATAATTCACAAATACGGCGTGAATATACACGTATCTATCAACAGAAATTGTTTGTAAACATTTTTGACTTTACTTTTTCCAAAGAAGTTGTAATTTCTATGATTTGATTCGGAGAAAAGAAAGCCAGAAAATAATTCTTCAAACTTCATTCTTCCCACAAAAATTTTTAAATTTGATGTGAACCATTCGTCTGTTGGGTTCTAAATATTTCGAAATTTCTAGTTCACTTTTCAATTCTCATTTAACAGCCTCATGTTTCACCATATTTGTTAATCTATATATATATATATATATATATATATATATATATATATATATATATATGTATATATATATACATATATATACAAAGGTGAGTTTTATCGGGTGTTCAGTCGTTCAACTGGAGAAAAACTCTTCTCTACTCCACCAAGCTTTCGATAATTCTTATTATCTTTATCAAGGCTTAAATGTACAATTAATGGTCAAATAACTAATGTATGAATAAAAATGGTATAATAAACTTACTGGTAAAACGAGTTAAATAGATAAACTCAACATAATTTATGAAATAAAATACATTCCTTACTGAATGCTGACGGACACTGACTGACAGGATTTCTAAGAGAGCATGATTTCTTGATTGGAATTAACACATTAAGATTTTATAAATGTTACCAAGATAAGAGATAAGAATATATTTTACTCAATTGTTCTATGTCAGTTTTCTTATTCAATGTTCTCTTGTTTGATTTCAATCATTTCTGAAAATAATCTTTTTGTCCAGTTTTCTTCCGCAGGTTAAATCTCAGTTTCTTCAAAGTTCATGTTATGATCATTATCAATAACATGTTCAGTGAGAGCACAAGATTTTTTGTGTAGTCTACAGTCACTCTTATGCCCAGTTGATCTAGATTTCAAAGTTTGAGTTGTTTGACCGATGTATTTTTTGTGGCAAGAATTGCAAGGTGTACTATAGACTACATTTGATTTCATTAATGGGAATTGTTCATCTTTTTATTTGAAATATATATTATTTATGGTGATAACATTTCGTTGTCCATTTTTTATATCTGATTCTTGTTTGAAAACATTCGAAATTTTGGAGGATAACTGACTTATGTAAGGAATTGATCCAAAGGTAATGTTATTGTTGGAAATTGTCAGTGAAAGATTATTTGATCAACTATTTGGGTGGAAGCATTATAAAGTAATTTTTTCAATAATTTGGATGGAAAAGAATTTTCAAGTAGAATATCATATAGCCTTCGCATGTTTTTTTCAATCAGGGAAGGGTGGACTATCTTATTCATTCTGTTTTTCATACCTAATACGAAGTTAATTTTGGTATTATATGGGTGATGAGATCGATAATTTATGTATTTACCTGAATTAGTTTTGTCTATATACCAATGTAAAATGATTTTATTATCTTCTGTTCTGATCATGTGTGTGTCTAAAAATGGTACTCTGTTTTCATTTTCTGTTTCTACTGTGAACTGAATATTAGAATCATAAGAGTTGAAAATATGGATCAATTCAGTTATCCCATCATGGAACACAGAACAAATTGATGTCATCAACATACTTTATGAATGGTAATTCAAAAGTTGATTTTGGAATGAATGAATAATAAATAAAGAAGAGTTTTTTTCCAATTGAACGACTGAACACCCGATAAAACTCACCTTTGTATCTATTGACAGTCAAAAACTTTCGACACTATATATATATATATATATATATATATATATATAAAGGGAAAAAAAGGAACGGCCAAAAATCCAATTAATTTTGGGAGGTTCAAGCAAATTTTGGGGGAAGTAAAAAGGAGAAGCGATTTTATTATTCATGCTCTCGCTATCTTTAATACCATCACCAGCACAACGAAAAATAAAAAACACATACAATTATATTTTATAGAGATAGAGAAAACTAACACTTTCTCTCTCCCCCCACCCACAACCTCAACCCCACCCACACAATCTCAATCTATTTATATATATATATATATATATATATATATATATATATATATATATATATATATATATATATATATATATATATATATATATATATATATATATATATATATATATATATATATATATATATATATATATATATATAATGCTTTTCAGATATTATAAAATAATACATTATATTACATATAATACATTGTATTCATGCCATATTATTCGTTCGATTAAAATTCTACCCTGAAGATGACCCAGTGAGTGGTAGAAACGTCGGCAACAACAGAATTTGATTTTCTGGTTCAATGGACATCTCCCATATGAACATATGATGATGTGATTTTTCTATTATTTCAGCACCATACTTGAAAGCATGTCCTAGAAATTCATCAGATCTCGATGCCTGTGCGTTGAAAGAGGCACAAAATGGACTACCTTACATTATCAAAGGTGATCCAAAATATGGAATTCCAAGCTTCAACCCCATGAGGTTGGATAGAATTGCTATAGAAACTCCTGGGAATTTCAAGATAACACTCAAAGATGTTTCAATATGGGGGCTGGATAAACTCCAGGTGACGAAAATGAGGTAAGTACTAGGAAAATTGATGAATTGATCGATATGATTGCATAGTCTTGGTGAGTTGTTAGGTTAGAGCAAACATATACTATACAAGCATAGAGAAGCCGAAAAAAGTGACGATATTTCGTTGGAGAGGATTTCTTGAACAGAATAGAAGAAACAGTGAGTTAAGAGGTACTCGTTGATTTTGAATGAGTTTTAAGTTCATTTCACTTCTCTTGGTAGGAAATTGAATACTTTGATGGATCCACACTTAGCTCGTCTTCAAATGAAGCAGTTTAATGAACCATTAGTCTCAGATCACTAGAAGAACGCATATTTCTTTGACTTAGTCGGTACCTGTCCATATTCTTTGTGAAAAACCGAGGGTTATGCTTGGCAAATAAGAGCAGAATATGAATGTGGAATGAGAGAAGTATTAAAATAGAACAAAACAGGGCAAATTGCATCCTGGTATTCTGGTGTGGAGTTCAGTGCCATTTTGCAATGTTGGCTTTGAGCGATGATTCTCCAAATCGCAGCAGCTAATATTTCGACATATAATATAATAGATAATTCAAATATATCAGTAGAGCTACACAAGATCCATTTTGATTCGAAACACACATAAGATGGCTACATCATGATTTCGGTATCTATGAAATTATGGAAGGGATGGTCATGAGGCAACACTTTGATCCCATTCCTGAATCGGTTGAAACTATCGATCCTCTGATTTGGTTCTTAAAATTGGTAATAATATTCAATCAATTGTGAATAATGGAATCCATCACAAAGCTTCTTTTGTGTATTATAAGCGAAAAACAGTACTGGGAAGAACGAATGTTGTATGCCGGTGTTATCACTTTTCATCTATCATGCTTTTCATGAGTTGTAGAAGATGTTTCCAACACAGAAAAAGGATATGACAGTGAGGATCTGCCACCTTTTTGAAATATTCGAGACCAGGAATCGCGATTCCTCAATTTGCAAAATTCTCTGATAACTTCACTTTGAAGGACCTGGACTCATTGTATCTGAAGTTCTGTTGACATACTTCCCAGGATTCCATGGGGGGATTGGGGGGGGTAGAAAGCTTATGAGATTCGACCAAATACATGGTATACCGCCATCTTGAAACAGGGGTAAAACCAACTTTTTCAGCTTTGACCCCGGTAGGATAGAATTCAGAAGAGAATTTTAGGCACAATTCATTGACATGTTCTTAGAATTCCGAAAATTTACACCTCTAGCGCGCCAAAAATTTGTAAACAAAACTGGTGTCAGGTTTTTCCATTCTACATCTCGCACGGTATCCGGGGTTTTGACCAAATCAAAGAATGATGTATCAAAAAAAAAAAGGAAGATTTTTTCCACGTTTTTCGGCGTTTTATGTCCTGCTGTCAACTTCTCCTCGGTAGACTCTTCGAGTCATAACTATCACGCAGGAAATATAGACGTCATCGTTACATCGTATCGTGGTTAAACTCTGGGGCGAATTCCACGTCTGTTCATTGAATCCAGTGAGGTCTCAAAACAGCAACTAGTTCATTGCCAGGTTTTTTTGACGATGAGTTTGTTCGGGTGGACCAGGCGGCCGTGGGCCAATTTCTCAAGCGTAATTGAAGGTTGACTCTTTGATGCACGCCACTCCATCATTATTTCTAGACCTGTTGCACATAGATTCCAGCACACTTTTATTATTCACAATTCCTCTTGATAATAAATCAGCCTCAAGGAAAAAACTGACTTGCTCCACTTGTTTGTATCTGAGTGTTACTCGAAAGAATAGGTGGGAGTTGGTGGTTCAGTAATTCAGCGACTGTGCCACTTGAAAAAGGAAATATCACTGGTGATCTAATTTTGTCACCACTATGCGCCATTTATCTGATTTGATTGATCCAAATCATGGACCTGTATGCCGTGAAGAGTTAAACGATTCGAGTCTGCAAAAAATTTATTCGCAGATTTATTCTTCGTGTAAAATCAAAAATATGTGCTCGTAAAATTCAACACTGATTTGGGTGGAAGTCTTTTACAGGCTGCCTTTGTATTTACTACACGAAAACATCGCTGAAAGTAAAAAAGCATGAAGGTTCACTGTTTTCATGATTGATGAAAATACATGGAGTAGACTTTATACATACAGTGTGTTCAAACAATATTCTGGGTTTGACATGAAGTCCCTCAGCGCATACATTTTCTGCTGACACTGTTCTGTTTTAGCTTCAAGTATTTTTACTCCAGTAAAGGAAGTAATTTTTTTAATAAAATGAAGGACTAATTTGAGATCACTCAGATCAACTTAAATTTTTTTTGGAATTTGTCAAAAAGGGTGTCAAGTATCCGAGTAAACAAGTTTGGTTACTAGGCAAAGCCCCAAAACGCTGTAAAACTTGGCCAAACTGTTTTTTTTTGTTTTTGGCCCAAAATTAATAAATATTTGATATCTTGAGCAATATTAAATGAATTTTCGTGAAAATAGGTACCAGGGGTTTTTTGAGTCACTGATTACGATTTCGATGTCAGAAATTTCTGAAACACCCTGTAAACCGTAAAAACTACCCTTTTTATGGGTTTTTTCAAAATATCTTTGGAATAAATTGCCAGCAGAATTTAATTAACTTATCATCCAAACATACAGTACTGCACGAAAAATGTTCATGAAACTTATAAATAGAGGGTCCCAATGGATTAACTATAAAAATTTTATGTGATTGATGAAAAAAAAAAGGTTTTTTGGCCATTTTTTTTTCAAGTTATATTTTTCGAGATATTTACGCCAGAACGATCCGGTTTCTCAATTTTCCGTTAAGCAACCATTTTTGCCATGTCATACCTCCTTTAATATTGATCGTACAAAAATAAAACAAAAACCACTTTATTTGTCAACTAAAATACTTCATATAAGTAATACATAATTTTGTTTGTAATACTAACAGATTTTCAGTAAATTCAAAAAAACTTTAAAAACTTTAAATTTGCAAAAATCACACTTTTCCTTGCGCTATTACTCGAAAGGGGTGCATTTTTATAAAAAATTGCAATCTATGTTTTTATGTTAAAAAATGATAATTAATCGATTGGTTCAATTATTTTTTTTAACCCCCCTCCTCCAATGAGTCCCCCCCACCCCCCGCGCTTTTTCCCAGTAACGGTTTACTCGGATACTGGGCACCTTTCTTAACAAAATTCAAGTAACTTCAAGTATCTGCAATTGGTCTCGAATTAGTCCAGCCAGTTTTTACTTCCTTTACTGGAGTATTTCTATTCCGAAGGCAGACTGTAAAAAATTAATCCAAAAAATCTGTCAATGACGCCTGGCCTATCCAATATCAGATTCATGTTTGAATGAGTCACTTTCTGAAATACGGAAAATATTGATTTCAGGCTCGATCCGGTTGGGCAATATGTCCAGATGAATTTCTCAGTAGGAGAATATACTATCTTATCGAAGTATGAAATGGACGGAAAAATACTGGTGCTGTCTCTAAAGGGAGAAGGAGATGCTAACATCACAGCAGGTGGGTGACTCGAAAAGAATTATTTTCAAAGAACTCATCTGGCTTGAATTGAATTGAATGACTTGTTTGAATATCGTTGACAATATTCGCGTTGAGTGGTAGTGGATCGAACTACACTTTTCCAAACCATTTGAAATGTGTTGAAGTCCACATGAGTGTTCTCTTGGAAATATTGCCTTTCTTCTCAAGAAATCGCCTTTTTCTCCCCAGATCATGCTTTCTTCCTTGACATCTCGAGATTTTCAATCTCGAAAAAAAAGTCGATATCTCTTCCCTTCAAATCACTGCTATATAATTTACTCAGTGAAATGATGATCTTTTCTCAACTAATCCACTCAAAATTTTCAGCTGGTTTGGACGTCAAATATGAAATGACATATAAAACTAAAATGAAAAACGGTGAGGAATTTCTGGTTCTGGACACACAGCATTGTGATATAAACATGGACAAGGTACATTTCCAGTTCAGCAATCTATTCAATGGCGATGAGGTTCTTGGTAAGTAAAATATCTAACAGCTTGTTTTTCGCCTACAAAAACAAAAGGGTGCAAATTGAACTAAAATTATAAAGATTGCAATTTTCAAACCTTCCAACCTTTTTCTGACAAATTGGCGTTTGCATGCTCTGATTGTCATCTTCAAATGTAAACCTAGAGTGTATTTATGAAATAGTCAAAATTCAAAACAAAATTGAGTCAAAAATAGTAGTAGATTACCGTGAAAGTAATTAACTAAACAATCGGATACAACAAATTCCAGAATCAGTGGGGTATCCATTTAACAATTTGCTTCTTATAACATATCTTGCCAGTTTCTGATTAGTGTGAAGAAAAAACAGTAACATCAAAAATAAAAAAATAACTCATTCCATACAGACTTTTAATATTACAGTACGTTTAAGTACTATCACTTCCCATTTTCCAGTCATACCTACCACTGTGTACAGTTGTAATTTCAGAAAGAGACCTTATCGGAAAGAGTTAAGAAGACCGCAATATCGACATAGGGTCTTGTCCATGATAAGTGGTTAGCAGATAGCAATTCAGCTGTTCTTTTAGGAATTTAGAAATACAACGGAATTCGAATAGGCCGAGAAGATTATAAAATATTCTAAGTAGTGTTTGAATGTCATTATTTTGTGGTAGATGGGTTCTTTCTTCGAAGTTTTTTTTGAGTGCTCAACCTATCTGAATTTGAAAAAATTACAATTATTTTGGAATCTATGCAAGTGTGAAAGGGCTGATTTTTAATCTACCCCAATAAGTTGCTGCCTTAATTCCAATATTAATTCTCATTCTTTCATATTCTGGTAGGTTGAGAACACAAAAAAAAACTATTGAGAAGAATATCACATTCATTGTAGATTAGCTAAGAATGGACTTTTTTCATGAATGATTGGTGGATATATAGTGAGGAAGATTCATAATCCATGCATAAGCCCATTAGGAGTTCATGGGGTAGTTGTCTCTTTTATCGCACCCGTATGAGTGTTTAAAGAAGTGAAAATATAAACACAAAAAATTAAAATATAACAATGATCTGATATACTCGTTAAAACCTGATATTGTCGTTATTTCAGGTAATAGTACCAACAAGTTGATCAATGATGAGTGGAAATCGATTACAGAAGATCTGAAACCAGCAGTCGAAGAAACGGTAACGTCAGTAGCGAAAAATATTGTGAGTGGCATATTTGATAAGGTGCCATTGAAATATGGCTTTTCGTAAATTAAGTCATAGCTTGTCCTGTGAAATATACCAATGATATTAATAAATGAGAAATAAATTTTAGGAAATCATTATCTTTTATTTTCAATCTTCGGATCGAAATTCCAAAAATCATCAAATGCTTTTCTGCTTAGGATCAATTTATCAAGTTCCCAACATTCAATCTATACCAATGTCTCCTTATTCATAGAGAAATAGGATACTTAGCCTAAAGGTGTGTAAATAGTGTATTGTTGAACAAGCAAGAAATTATAGTCATGAAATTTGGCTTGGCTCATGCTGCAATTCATACTAATGGGATATTAGCATCCCAAGCAAAAAGTATACACTATAATTTTTCTGCAGTTGATAGCGAAATAATTCAACAAATGACTTGTTCTCTAGATTTTTTGGGTTTTCATCCTACCACGAAATGAAAAAATTAGGATTTATATTGAAATCTAGACAAGTGTAGAAGGGTAGATATTCAACGTACTCCGATAAGTTTAGGCGATAACTCAGAAAAAGTTCAACAGTCAGCAACTATTCGGATATCCAAATTTGCTTATCAAAAAAATGCAAGAAGTAATATTTATCCAAATACTTGACATTTCGGAAACCTAATCCGGTTTCGTTTCCAAAACTCTCACAAATATCCTACCACACTTCGTTTTTAGGTTTTTTTTTTGTAAAAATCACAAATTTCAGTTTTGGCGTACATTGGCTACAAAGTTGAAACAGTATTAATTTTGATAATATACTATTATTTCTGGATATTTCAGACAAATTCTAAGAATTGGCAACACAAACGTAGGATATCGTTGGGGTTTTTGGTAAAGACTCGAATTTATAACATATTGTGGAATGGTATTTTTGTAAAAAATTTAATATCCATAACGTCGAAAAACCGGCTTCTCATGATATCCACTGAACCAACCAAGAATTTTAAAATTTTATTTTGATTTTAATTTCAAATTTTACGTTGGCTAATATCCCCTATGTTTCTGTTCACAATGTTGCCGATTCTCGAAGTTTGGCTGAAATATTCATAAATAATGGTATGTTATCAAAATGAATATTGTTATAACTTATTTGTTGCTGATGAATATTTTTGTATGAAATTCAATGATATCTAGATGAAGGTTGCTGAATCGAATGGTGGAGTCGAAATTCGAAAAAAAATTCAGCAATTTCCAGAAATTTGGTGGAAACGTAAAGAGTGCTCCGGTCTTAGGTGGGTCATTATATATATATATATATATATATATATATATATATATATATATATATATATATATATATATTGATCGGCTAGGCTTCCGCGGTCAGAAATGTGCTGGCTGGAACTTCCGGTTGATCCGCGTCTGGAAAGATTCACTTGTCTACGTTTCGACTCCCATTTCGGAGCCATTTTCAAGACTGAGTGACCTTGCGTCTAGGTCTGAGTTGTCTCACTAGCTGGCTATCATCACTGGAGATCGAGTGATGATAGCCAGTGATGATAGCCAGCTAGTGAGACAACTCAGACCTAGACGCAAGGTCACTCAGTCTTGAAAATGGCTCCGAAATGGGAGTCGAAACGTAGACAAGTAAATCTTTCCAGACGCGGATCAACCGGAAGTTCCAGCCAGCATATATATATATATATATATATATAATAAAATATAATATAATATAATATAATATAATATAATATAATATAATATAATATAATATAATATAATATAATATAATATAATATAATAATATATAAAGAGAACAAACATCAAGACCTCTTCAAGAGCGAAGACATGAGAAAATTCAAAACAGGAACAAACATATTGTGGTAGGTGAACAACAACAAAAACTATGGAGGAAAAATTGAACCACTATGAACTCCAAAACTAGTTATTTTTTGTATTGAAATAGGAATATTTCATCACTGAATTCAAGGAAATCATTAATTGATGATCATATTAACTATAGCGGTTATATAAGCATCGCTATTTCCTCTGAGAGGCAACACCAGTATTTTTCCGTCTATGGAATACTTACCCAGAGTAGTCAAAAAGGCACTGTCAGTTTTAAGAGGAACATGTCGCCTGTCATTTTGATTCTGAAACGGAGAAGGTTTGAAAGGGGCATGCATGCAAAATGTCTATATTCTTATATACCGAATACAGATTAGCTTTAGTTATTGATGAGAATTTTCAATCTCTTGTTTTTTTGATAGGCAAATTTGATATATACGAGAAGTTGCTGACTAATGCTTGAAAGAATGCCTGTTTTGAATCGAATTGAAGTTCTCAGATATTTCTTCGATAACAGTTTTTGTTCCAGCGTGCCACCGAATTTTTTTCAAGATACCTGTGTTCTTATATCCTGCCAGCAGAATAGTCGTCGTTGAAACTATGTGTGTGTTATTAATAACGTCGAACCACATCAACTTCATAATTTCGCCTCAATGAAGTGACGATAACTAGTGAAATGGCATTGATTCTAGACCATATTACGTTCATACATGTTTTCGATGGACCTTAGTCCGAAACTACCACCGAAAAAATCGGCCATCAGCTCAGACACGGACGTTTATAATTAGGTGCTCTAAATTAAGCATGTAAGAGATGTAAGAAAACTCCTCAGTCTGGTCTCAGATCTGTGAATTGTGACTCATTTTCCCATCCTAGCTGTCTCAACCAATTAGATAACATTTTATTTATCGACGAAAAAAACAGTGGAGCGTTTCGATGCTGAAAGTACCACGAAGAGATTAAGGACGAAAATGACGATGATAATGTGTCGTTCACAAGTGCCACCGAAATGAGTGATCACTATAGTGAGATGAAAGTGACTTATCTAAAAGAACTTATTGAACAAAAAAATATTCTAATATCGTATTCCTTGAAGATGAAATAAATATTCTCGCGGAGCACATTTCCCTTAACACAATGAATAAACCTGCAGCAGAGACACCTCTGGCGGAATTTTTGCATAAAACTTCGAAACTTACAATGAAACAATCTCTCAGGGCTTTGGAATAAAAAATGAAGCTCGTGGATTCGGTTGATCTGACTGGAATATTTATTTCGATGACACCCTTTTGTTTTTCGAAAATGGATTACTTACTTGGTTGTACGCTGAGGCTGGTTTTCTCATCTAACACTATTAAATTCGACCATTTATTACAGAGATTGAAAAAAATATATGAAAACACTGATGTTCATCAACAGGAATAAAATAAAAATAAAAATATGGATTTGCCTACCTATTGAATTCGACCTGGCGACCACTATCAATTATTATCAATAATTCACTTATATGGATCGAAGCCATCAAGGTTCAAGAGAAACAGTTCTGATGCGAAAGCTTGGAATCGACTTGAATATCACAGTAGGAAACTGTGTTTTTCACGACCTTTTGTTACGTGAGCTGGAATTCTATAGTATCAGGGGTATGCCTCTGAAACTACTGTCATCATACCTCACGAACAGAAAACAACAAGTGAAAAAAGATCAACGTACCTCTGAACTCAGAACCAAGGCACACGGTGTTCCCCAAGGTTCAGTTCTGAAACCATTATTGTTTACTATATACATAAACGAGTCAAGCCTGAATACTCCTAATGATATTGCCACTATCCTCTTTGCTGATGATACCTCATTCATAAACATCTCTGACCATCTTCCTACTGTCTCGGGAATAGCCGACAATCGATCAATGCTGGGAAGACTCAGATAAAGATAACAGGAGACATTGCGAACTACTTTGTATTGCATTCGATGATTCCCTTAATTGAAACATACATATAAAAAATATAAATAAAAGTCTCTCCAGTATATTATTTCTCATAAGAAGACTGCGATGTGTGGTCAGTCCTGAAGTGTTGAGAAATATATTGTCACATGGAAAAAGTAAATGAATGATAAAATAGATGAGTGAAACTATGTTAGTTCATTCTATAATGAAATTGTGTCGAAAACATAATGAAAATCCTCCACCAAATGTTTAGAGATGACTTGAATGGAACATTATAGATCAGAAGGCATCAGTGAGATTTGCTATTAAAAAATGGAAGAACTTTATTGGACCTTGGACGTGACTTTTGGGGGGTTTTCGAAAAAAACACCCTTCCAAATTGGGACAATCGAATAATGAGAGACATGACCATCAGCTTGGTTGTGAGAGGTGATTTTGAGGAAATCGGGCATCGGACCTTTGAGCGTGACGCTTCAGGGGGTTTTTGAATACATTTAACGTTAAGCTTGGCTGCGAGAGGTGATTTTGACTGTGTGTTTGAAGTATACCCTGGTGGAGTGAAAAGATAGGAGACAATGAAAATTTTACTCAGTTATTTAATTAAAAGAATAACTAGAATTTGATTTGCACAGTGAGTGACAGTGAATCAACGAAATAAAAATTTAAAATATTCATTCAATAATGAAATAAAACAGGCTGAAACAATGCAATTTTTCGAGAACGAGCTTTATTACAATTTTAATTTTAGTTGATTATTTTATCGAAACCTAATGTTCGTCAGAAAAATATGATCAATATTTCAATGAAGAATTGATTAACTGAATATAACTTGAATGATCAAGAAAGTGAATAGTAAAACGCTCCATCTAGAAAGAACTGTAAGGAAAAAAAATCATGAAATATTAGATGATAGCACATATATTGAGGAGTTTATTTGGTAGATATACTTCCGAAACCATTTCTTCGAAAGACACCATCCCAACTTATGAGGTCTAGAAGAATAAGATACATTTCGTTTCAGTAAAAAAGAATATCAAAAAAAAGATTCGATTGTGCTTTGAATGGAAATCATACTAGGTTATTTTTTTTCTCCTGATTTTGTGAAAATCTAGCTTGATAAATATTACAAGAATCATTCAGCAAAACAGGTCAATCAGAAAATATTCCATTGAAAAAAACTTTCGTCTAGAAAAAACTCGGCAAGGGGTTACCATGTTCAAAAACTACTAGATGTAAAAAAAAGAATTCAAAATACTGTTTGACGGCATTGCTAAGTACGTTTCAACAAATTAGGCGTCATATGTAATGAAATCATACCACAAATCGACAACAAAAAAAAAATGCAATAGTTGAATAAAAACTAATACATTTATCAACATTGTTTCAACCAGAAATATTTCTGGGGGAAAAATTACTGCAGAAAAAACTTCAATTCCTTACAGGTACCTACTCTGATGATTTGAAAAAAACAAATAAAACACACCGGGTCGTTCACTTCTTAGCTAGATACAACAAATTTTCAATAAGAATCCCAAAATTCAAATTCTTATATGATAATAATATACAGGGTGTAACTGAAAAAGTGTTAAACATTTGAGGAGGTGATTCCTCATGGAAAAAAAGATAGGCTCTTTCATATAAAAAAACTTCATTGGAGCATCCCTTGTTAAGATACAGCCCCTTGAAGGAGGTACATGAAATTTAAAGTAACAAATTAGGAACAGAACAACATACAATCAGTATTGATTCGATTTTGAAAATTCACGAACTGACAACGTCATACCAATTTAATTGTCACTAACGCTAACCTACAAGATAGATTAGTTTCGTATTTTCGTATTTATTACGATGTATCTCTGAAGTTGATCGTAAAAGAGGTTTTTCGCTGCGAATTGGTTTATTTTGGGCAAAAAACTCGAGAGACATTTCTTGTTCAGAATGAAACAGGCTATCGGAAATGGGTTTTTGGTAATACTTCGGTCACTATGAGACCTAAGAACTTCGAATGACGGTAAGACTTTTTAAAAAGATTTATTTCTAAATAACAGACAACTTTACTCGACTGAGTTGTGACGAAGAATGAGAAAATTACATTTAATTCGTTGGGAGAGAAAATGAATAGTTGCAGTTTGCGATTCTTCTTATCTCCAGTTCAGAGAGCGATGACCACTTCGTCAGCATTACTCGTGGTAGGTGACTACCTAACTCGTCCCCCGTCAAGAATCGAAAATAACGGAACGTTTTTTCGATTTCCCATTTTCTTCATCTCCTCCGGCTTGATTTTCTTCTGATTTTCTCCGCTCGGTGCGTTTCCAAAGAGTCGTTTTCTGTAAATAACTGCAAGCACAATTATCATGAATGTACAACACACTCCGAAGGCTGTGAAATAAACTGGCGATTGTATCTGAGTCTCTTCTTCCTGGATGGGCGGTATCAAATTTGCGTAGTCCTTTAGTCGATAAATTTCTTCTATTTTGGTAATATTTGGTATTACCATAAACGTGGTTGAATTTTCGGCGACCAATTTAATTTCGGGTAAAATGAGCGGCTTTCCTTCTTGAATGCGAAGGTTATTGAGAAATCTTTTCTCGTTGATTCTGATTTCGCATGTTTCCGGAATGGTGATCAATACCGATTTGTTGATTTCAAGGTATCGATCAGTTTTACATTCTGCGAGAAGTTTTTCAGATTTTGTGGGAAGTATAAGGACCATTTACCTGGTGATTTGTTCGGCAATTGGTTCCTCGAAGTTGACTCTGAAGGTGGGGCAGTTCTCTATCTTCGAGATGTTCAACAGCATGTCCACACACTGGTCGTGGGGATGATATTCGTCAGGGCAGAAATATGTTCCCTCGACGGCTGGGCATGGGTCGGTTACAAATTGCATTTTTGATTGCGTTCGTGCCAGGAAGGTGTATCTCGGGACGAATATGGTTTGGTTTTGGATGGTAGGATATATATGATAAAAGGATAATGTTTCCGGCCTCAGTATAGGTACATGAATGGCGAAAATAATTTTGGCATCTGAAAAACTAACCTGAGTCCCGAAAAATTGATAGTATGATAAAACATTTCGAAAATATGGAATTTCGTTTTGGTTATACATTTCCGAAAGATCTTCGAGCATTTTTTTCAATTCTGAACTCGAGAGTATGCTGTTATGAAGTGCGTTCAATTTTGAGAATGTGATTGCGACCTCTAGATTATCTAAGAACATAATTAAGTTTTGACAGTCAAGGTTCAACTGTGTCGTTATTCCCTGAAAACTCATGTAGTCTTGTATATTATTGACTGTTTGTTGAACTGAATTTTGAAATTTTCTCAAGCCAAGTTGAAATTTTTCCTGGTTTGTGCTCAAGGCGGTGATTGTTTTATTATAATTTTCAATTAAACCTTTTGATAGAGATATTTGCATATTGAAATTTTCCAATGAATTATTTTGATTAGTTTCTAAGATAGTTATTGCCCTGTTGTAGCGTTCCTCATCGTCTGCGTCTAATGTACCGAATAACCATTTATTTACTCCACCCACTATATTTCTTTGCGTATATGAGGTTTCAGATTTTCGAGTTTTTCGTTTGTTATCTGTATTGACCCATTAGGGACTGAATTTTTTTAATTCTCAAATTCGGCTTGATTTCGAGTTTTCCTGTTTGATAGTCATCCAAACATCACATTGAATTGGTTTTTCTGATCAACAAAGTTTATAAAAAAAAAATTACAATGTGTGCCATATATGGCACGCTAGTACTTTGGGGTAATAAAAAACTTCCCAACTTCCAAATTGTATTTACTTCCTTTCACAATAATCAACCTGAACAAGGTTTATGGTAATTACCAAAACAAGCGATACAGTCCCTCGTTGCATTTACAACATTGAGTTCGCACAGCACTCGAGGGTGTATGATTGCTAACACAACGTCTCCGCTTATTGTTGGGTATCAACTCAATAAAATGATTTAGCAGCTGGTTCTAATCTAGTGTTATCAGCACAATGCAAGAATCTCATTATTTGTATAAATCGATCACGACGCATGGAATTATACACATCTGTATTCCGTAGATCTTCCCCGGAATCCCAATAACTTTTTTTTGAAGGTTTTTTGTCATACCCAGATACAATAAGTATGGCCAAAAAGCACTTCATTTCATCTAGAGTTATTTTAGGGTGTGGACAATTTACGAAAAGGGCATATCGATTGTTTTCTTCAACAAGTAGTTGAAGAACAGTTTGTGTCATAAAAAGTTCGAATATTTCGACAGGTGACATTTCTCTATATTTGGAGAAACTCATTGGAGGAAATATTCTGTGAGTGGTTGTGTGAGAAAGATCACTACCTTTCAACCAACTAATGGGTTTTGCCTTTTTTTTTTCACGAATGTGCTAAGAGGCAAATTGTCTTCTTCATCAAAGTCTTCGCACACATTCATTTTTTCCGGCCAACTACCAATTCTGCATCAAAAGAGTCATCTTGCTCAAAATTCTCATTGCCAATTCTTTGTCCACTGTTCAAAACAACTTCTGCAGATGCTGGCAACTGCCTGCCAGTCAAGTTATCAAGTAAGCCACCAGATTCATCTCCCGAGTCCTCGTCGGAATCACCTCTTTCTTCTGGTGGTTCGATATATATTCGATATATGCCGATGTTCTCGTGATCATTCCAAAACTTCTCCGATTCGATCATGTCCGCAATCTCCTGAATTGTCAAATTGAAATGAATGACGAAGCGTTTTTTCTACATACTCAGAATACTTTCAGTAGTCCTAGAGACTAGAGTGCCATATAAGGTACAACTACAAAAACAACGTCTTCGAAAGCACACCAATAAATTTTTGTAAGATTTATCTATATAGCAATCTTATGCATCAAAATAATGATGGAAAAATCATGGTTATTGTGTTGATTTCTCTAAAGAATTGCTTGAAAATTAACTTACCGTTTACTCGAACTCATTATTTTTGATTCAGTAACAACAACCAATTTCTTTCTGCACAAATGAAACGACTAAAATGCCTCAGCTACCTGCTGCCAACCTTCGGTACTGACCTATGTACTGTTCAACTCGAAAATATCAACGAACGTATCTGAACGCTTCTAGGAATATTTTTCACACGTTCGTTTCTAGGTGGATGATTGGCGTGCCATATATGGCACGCTAGTATCTAATGGGTTAAGTGTTCCGTTCTTATGAAAAGAGAATTTTATAGTCCATGATAAAATAATTTATTAGTTATATTTTCGAACATCAATTGACTTTTTAATATTGAGAAGTGCCTTTCAATGTTTTCGAATTGTCTGATTACTTGTGTCAAATTTATATAGTGCAAAAACGTATGTTTACTGTATATTAGCCTAGAATTACCTAACTGGATAGAGAGGATAGGATTATCCAAGTTAGTTATTTGAATATCTGTTTCAATCGTCTGTTTGATTCGAAGGGCCAGGAACCACCATATCAGGAACAGATTCTTCATCCTGAAAAGGGTTTCTCTTTTTAGGAAAATGTTTTCTGGCTATACTTTTGTGATATGAAGTTTTGTTTGTGTTTAACTTGATATCCGTTTGGCCGGTTAGTTCGATTTTCTTGAATTTTGGAAGGTGTTTTCGCTGTATTCACATTTTTGAAAGCGGGAGGTTCTGACCTTTTTTCGTTTCTTTCATTAATTATGGCTTCTTTTATTTTTGTATTGACTTCTTTGATTTTTTCATAAAGTTTATTGGACTTTTCTTTATGTGATTGGACATAGCTGGATATAATAGCGTTATCATTAAGATCGAAGGGGTTAGGTGTGATTAGGTGTCCGTTAATGACTTCAAGTGGGGTGAATTTTGTAACGCTATGTATGGAATTATTGTACCCCATAACAGCGCGTTTCATCAGCTGCTCGATCGTCATTTGATTATGTTCCTCTTTGAGACAACGATAACTTTCTACTATTGACGAATGGAATCTTTCAACTGAAGAGTTTGAGTTGCTGTTTTCAGCAGTTGTGAAGTGAAGTTCAATTATATATAATTTACAGAAATCTTCAAGATCTTTATTTTTGAACTCCGTCCCTTGATCAGCAGTGATTTTCAAGGTTAACCCATGCTGGGTGATGTAGTTGTATATGTTTTCCAATGCATCATGATTCATTCGAAACGTATCGACATGAATATGTTCAAAAGGTCTTGATGCAGTGGGTGTTAAGTTGAATTTTATTACAGTAGGGTTACGATCGTATTTATTTTTCTGGCATATTTCACAGTTATTAATATACGTCTCTATGTCCTCTGATAATTTTGGCCAATAGAACCTTTTTGACACGGCTGATTTCATTTCGTTCATGCCTCAGTGGCAAGTTTTGGTCGTGTGGTACAATGTTAATTTTCCTTTTTGGTCGTCGAGGACCTGAATATCTTCTAGGAATTTTACGCATTGTATTATTTCGAAAGATGAGTTTTTAAAGACGTTCTGAATGGTATTAGTGAAGGTGGGAACTAGCTCATGATTTTTGAAAAATAAAGCATATACTTGTTTCGGGTTAATATATTCTTTTAGCAATAGGAATAGTAATATAAAATCGTTTATTTTCGAATACTTTTTCTCGTCTCATGATTATTTTTTCCACGTCTCCGCCCGTGATTATAATTTGGTTTTTATACATATTTATCGATTTTTCCGAAATGGGAATTTCGAAAATAGGGTTTTCAGCGGACGAGTGTACTGTTTCTAGGATTGATGCCGAGTTTTCTGGTATATCAGGTGGTTCAATTTCAATGTCAGAAATGATATTAATTTTAGGCGGTTTGGGGTCTGTGTTCAAAATTTCATTTACTATTGATTCGTCTAGAATTGGTAGGTCTCCCGAGTTCATAAGAAAGTCATTTATTATTTCGTCAGAGTCGCCTGGATTATTACAAATAGAATCAGTTTCAAACGTATTGATATCTACAGGGTGCCTAGAATGCGCGTCAGCGGCTTGATTTGATTTCCCTTTTTTATATATGATCTCGTAATCAAATTCCTCCAGTTTCAATCTCCAGCGTACTAGCCGAGAATTTGGTTCTTTCATGGACATTAACCACTGGAGTGGTTTATGGTCTGTGAAAATGAAGAATATTTTTCCAAAAAGGTAGGGGCGAAAGTATTTGCAACTAAAAACGATCGCCAACAATTCTTTTTCTATTGTTGAGTAATTTAATTCCGCAGGATTCAGCTTCCTTGAGGCATAGCAAATGGGATGATTGCCCTGGGAAAGTACCCCAGAGATGGCAAAATTTGAGGCATTTGTTGTTAATTCAAACGGTTTTGAGTGAGCTAAAACAGGTTCGGTGGTTAAAATATTTTTGCATGCATGGAAACAATCTATGAATTCTTCAGTGTGTTCGACCTTTCTTCCCTTCTTTCCCTTTCCAAAAATGATTTTACTTCGCGTTGTGTTTTTGGAATAGGATATTTTTGTATCGCGATAATTATGTTTTTATTCGGTTATTTCGGTTTGATTCGGTCTGAAGTTACGACATGACCAAGAAATTCTACTTCTTTATGTAAAAACTCGCACTTATCCATTTGTATTTTCAAATTTGCCTCTCGCAACCTCTGAAATACTAATTTCAAGTTTTGAATGTGTTCTCTTAGTCCAGTACTCATGACAATAACGTCGTCCATGAATACCATGCATATTTTATTTTGGAGTCCTTTCAAAATGTCATCAAGGGCGCGTTGAAGACTAGATGGAGCTGATTTCAGACCAAAGGGCATTCTTAAGTTCTCGTAATGTCCCTGTTCTACGCTAAAAGCTGATTTCTCAATCGAGTTTTCGTGCATCTCGACTTGGTGAAAACCGCTCGCGAGATCTAGAGTAGAAAAGTATTGTGCGCGTCCTAATTTGTCGAGTATGTCGTTTATGTTCGGTATTGGGTATCTTTCGGAAATTGTTTTTTGATTCAACTTCCTATGGTCCACAACAATTCGCCATTTTTGCTGCCTCGAAGCGTCTATTTTTTTTGAAACAATCCAAATCAGCGAGGACCACGGGCTACAAGATGGCCGTATGATTACTTTTTCAAGCATTTCGTTAATTTGTCTGCGAACTTCGTCTTTGTGTATGAATGGGTAACGATAAGATTTCGTGTAAGTCGATATTCCGTCAGTCGTCCTAATTTCGTGTTTAATTTTCGAGGTGAATGTTAATTTGTCACCAGGTTTGTAAAATATATCAGAGTACTCCTTGCATAATTTGGATATTTCGCGTTTTTCTTCGAGGTTCATGTGTTCAGTGCGAATCATTTCATTAATCTCTAATTTTGACAATTCTGGATTATTCTGATTTGTGTTTTGAAAGGAATTATCGATGGTAAAAAGTTCGAACATATTGGGTTCGAATGGTTCGACTGCTAATGGACTTTTTAAATCGATTGATATACATTTATCAGTTGGGTTTTGTATTTCAAGAAGGGCGAACCCATTTTTCGCGTAAGAAAGAGCAGAAGGAATAACTGAATCACCTGATTTTCCGAATCTATCATAATTTCGCCTTCGTAGACACTAACGGGAATATTTTTCAAAGTGCTTTCATTAGCTGTTATTGTGATTGAAAAATTTACCTGACTTGATTCTCTATATTTGAAGGGTATTTCAACATCCGGCCTGATCAGTTTCCTGTTGATCAAGTCAATATTGAGATTCATGTCAATAAGGTCGGATAAGCCTATTACGCCATGAAAAAGTCGTGGAAGTCAAAAAGGATGAAGTCAATATTTTTGTTTTTGCCGAATTCCGAAAAAGCTGGAATTTGAGCTTGAAATTGAGTATTTTCCTTGTCTATTGCGGTTTTAATGATGTTGTTTTGTCGATAGATGCAATTCGGAAAAAAAAATTCTGCTATTGAGGGCCTCAGAATAGAGCGAGAGCTTCCAGTGTCTATTAATAATTTGATTTTGGGGTGTTTGATCTGGATGTAAGGAAGAGCATTATTAGATGATATATTGATTTCAATTAGGTCTGGTTGTTTGATGAGTCTCTTACTTGAAAATTTTCAATCTCATTGATAGGTACAGTATACTCGGTATCATCATGAAGATTTTCGAAATATTGAACATGATCATTTTGGTCATAATTTGATGGTTCGTCTTCGTCAGCATTGTAATTTTGGCTATCGTTATTTTCGTATTGATTTGTATATAACTCTTCAAACGTATATTTTGGGGGATAATTATGATTGAATGGTCTTTGGAAATTATTATGATTCTGGTTGAATGATTTTTGGAAATTATTGTGATTTTGGGTGGGATATCTTCTAGTGAATCCATTTGTATTTTTCGAAACTACTGACATAGGGGTTGGTTTGGGAAGTTGATTGTTTGATAATTGATTCGGTTTGAATACATTTTGAGGTGGCCCAGAAGTTTCTCGATTCGTTGGGAATCTCCTGGGCGGTAATTGTTTAGGTTGTATCTTAATTGGTTGCGATGGCCAATTGGGTTTTGAATTCGGATATTGAGAAAAATCTGTACGATTAAAATTTGACTTGTTTGGGTGATTGAATGAGTTTTGATGATTTGTGTTGAACTGATATGAGTGATTTTGATAACTTTCTGGTTTATTTGTGGGAGAATAACTTCTGTTGAATTTCTCTATATTACTGTTCAAATTACCGTAAAGCTTTTCAAAATTTTCAAAGTCTGTCACACGGTCATAGCATCTTCTAATGATTGAGGTTTCGTAAGGTGCATATTATTTTTTAGTACTCCCGTGCAACCTGAAATGAAGGTATTGAGCGCTGTTTTCTCATAATGACTTATTTTACAAAATTTCTCGGTTTCTGAAAGACTTGTATCGTTACTGATTCGTTGAGCAACGCTACTTCGAAGCAACTGTAGCCTACTTCCGAAATCATTCAAATGTTCTCCTCTGTGAGGGCGAGTTCTAGTTAATTCTTGGACCAAACAGTCCAAGTCCCTACGATCGGCAAAACATTAATGCATTAATGCAGCTGTCAGGGTTGTCCAATTGGTCAATTCTGATCGATTGCCAACCATGATTTGTGCTTTGTCTACTAACTTTTCCTGAATACAATCAAATATGTGGTTATTCAATTCAATATCTGCCAATGGTGCATAGGTATTTATTAAGCTATCGCATCTCTTAATGAATTTATTCAACCTATTGCTATCTCCATCGAATGGCTTATAGACCGGGAGGTCATGACAGGTGATGTTCCACCATTTTTTCATGCCTTTTTAAGGCTTGATAACTAACCCTAAAATATCAAAGATAGTCGGGGTTTCAGCTCCCCCGCGCGTCCTCTTCATAAGGAAAAACGCTTTTCTTTCTGTAGCAAATTTTCGTGTTTTTCCGTGATTTCACTGCATGCCATTGTAATATACGGAAGTTCAAACTAATTGAAGCTTTAATAATTGATGGCATGCACCCCGCAGCGGCCCAAGATGATCAAAGGGTTATGAAAATCTGAAAAAAATTAAAGGAAATTCCGTGTTTTCGAATTGCATGCCGATGTAAAGAATCGAAGTTTTGTATATTTTTTGTATAATTTTTTGTATATTCAACCAATTGTCATTAAGCTACATGCATGATATTTTGCATTTCGGCTCAAAAAAGTATCTACTGACAAAATACATAGCAGCATGCAAAAAGAAGTCACGGAATTTTTTAGATTTTTTTTTAAATTCAGAAATTGATGTTTATTAAATTTTTTCACAATTTTTGTGTATTGGGCTGTTGCTACATGCATGCCATTTACATTTATGACTTGAAATAAGGTAAATCCATGAAATTCAAAACGGCATGCAAATACAAGTCACAAATTTGCTCAGTGTTTTTTGCAACTTTCGTCATGCATGCCTCTATTTTGCAACACCCTGGTGTGCATGCCAAATTTCCTTCTATTCATTTATGGTACGAATTGAGTATTTTTTCAATGGCATGCAGTTTGGAATCACGGAAAATTGGTGTTAAAATTTTACAAAATTTTCCGGAACTTTTTCACCGTTGGTCCTACGAGGGGTGCATGCCAATTTTTCCATAGTGTTTTTATTACAAAAACTTCAATTCTTCACATCGGCATGCAATTCGAAAACACGGAATTTACCTTACATTTTTTTCAGGTTCTCATAACCCTTTGATTATCTTGGGCCGCTGCGGGGTGCATGCCATCAATTATTAGAGCTTCAATTAGTTTGAACTTCCGTATATTACAATGGGATGCAGTAAAATATCACGGAAAAACACGAAAATTCGCTACAGAAGGAAAAGCGTTTTTCCTTATGGAGAGGACGCGCGGGGGAGGGGTAAAACCTCGACTATCTTTGATATTTCAGGGTTAGTTATCAAGCCTTGAAAAGGCATGCACGTAAAAATGGTGGAACGTCACCTGTCATGACCTCCCGGTCTTTTAATGATATCCAACTTCCACTTGAAAAGATTCCAATTCATTTTGTTATCTTGATTCTCGCTTGACATTTCGTTGAATGTATTTGAACTAGTGTTTTCTGAATCGATGGTGAGAGAATTTGATGATCGATTAATAAGATCGTCAATATCAGACATCAATATACGTCAAATTATTTTTTCAAAATTTCGTCTAACCTAATTGTCTTCGATAGACTGGCCTATTCTAACGTCTCCAATAGACTGACCTAATTATTTTGTGCTTGCAATGCACGCTCTAACTATACCAACCGAGTACCTCAAACAGAGGGTCGGGGGTGCAAAAGGATGGACACTTACGCTTCCGTAGTCTTCCTTCCCTTCCGATTCTTTGTCCTGGCTGCTGTGTCCTTGCTGGCCTTCCGTCGTTGGTCCTTTCCTTGATTGTGCTTGAGGGCTAGAAATCCCAAGTAGTGGATTGCTTTTGGCAGCTCGAACAGTTCCAAAAAAATCACTACTGCACAATCCTACCGACTGCGCCACTTAAGAACTTCGAATGACGGAAAGACTTCTTGAAAAGATTTATTTCTAAATAACAGACAACTTTACTCGACTGAGTTGTGACAAAGAATGAAAAAATTACATTTAATTCGTTGGCAGAGAAAATGGATAGTTGCAGTTTGCTATTCTTCTTATCTCCAGTTCGGAGAGCGATGACCACTTCGTCAGCAGTACTCGTGGTAGGTGACTACCTAACTTGAGCACCTTTTTTTGAAATATTTTTTGTGGAACTTACGTAATTCGGTCTCCTCTACAAAAAATCTAAATGAAATAATCGGAGGTCTCTTATATTTTCGGAGATACAGGGCCTTTTGGTGTAAAACTTCACAATTTTCCACATCAAATTTCTGTTGTTTGAACACGCAAAATTCCTTCTTCTTCTGATCAAACGTTAGTCACTCTCTTATTCACTCGTTTTCAACATTTTCAAGCAGAAAACCATTAGTTTTCCAAAAAATGCAATTATTTTCAAACCATAACCAATTTGTTGTGATGTCATAGTGCAATGACAGTCGAAAGTGATGTATTTGCAGTGTTGCCGCTCTCAGAGTTATTGTTGGGAACTGAATGCATTAACGTTGACTTGTGGAGAAAGTTGGGTTTTTTGAAAAAATATTTTTTTTCTGCTTAAAAATGTTGAAAACGAGTGAATAAGAGAGTGACTAACGTTTGATCAGAAGAAGGAGGAATTTTACGTGTTCATACAACAGAAATATAAGAGACCGTCGATTATTTCATTTAGATTTTTTGTAGAGGAGACCGAATTACGTAAGTTCCACAAAAAAATTCAAAAAAAAGGTGCTCATAGCGACCGAAGTATTACCGGGTTTTCAATAATAATAATAATAATGAAGGTCTTTATTTCCCATCATACGACAAAACTTAAAAAAAGAAAAATATAAAACATGGTGGGAAAAGGCCGGAGATCAGATTAGGTGCAAGCAGCCCCTGTGATTATTCTCAAGCCAAACAGAGATGAATTCTAGTAAAATCATTATAACTCATAGCTAGGAGTATATAGTTATGAATCACAGTTGACTGAATTGACTAATTTCCCCGTACCCGAAAAAGCACACCTAATCAGATGGTTACAATTATGTACTCAATTCAGTTGCTGCTCTGATAGAATTTTTTTATAATGTTTTTTGAAAGAAGTTATATTCAGTGACTTCAAATACGCTGGGACAGCATTATATATCTTAGATATTTGAAACGAGAATGATTTCTTATACAACTCAGTACGATGGAGAGGTGGTCTTATAATCCCTTTGAATCTCACAATAATATTGTGAACGTCCTCTCGGAATGATATTTCCTTCATCAAATAAGATGGTTTCTTAGAATTTACAATTTTATGTGCAAGACAAACAAAGTGCAGCAGGTGCCCCTGCTTCATATCCAACCATTTCAATTCTTTTATTCTGTGTGAAACTTTCTGTCGTCGCTTTATTCCTAGGATTAGTCTTTCACATGCATTTTGCATGACCTGGATACGGCGTTGATATTCTGATGCGATTAATGGCCCGTAGACAGAGTCCCCATAATTGAATTTTGAGAGCACCAATGCCTCGCAGAGAATTAATTTGGTTTTTCTGTTAAGATACTGCCTATTACTAAAAATTAGTTTTAAGTTACTGAAAGCTACTCTTAGAACACTGTTGAGGTGCGTTGCAAACTTCACTATCAAAATCACTATCAAAAATCAGATTCAAGTTTTTTGCAGTACTCGTAGGTTCAACTACGTGACCGTCAACATCCAACTGAATGATATTTTTCAGGGTATCTCTTCGGCTAGAGGAGCCGAATAAAAGTACGGCAGTTTTAGTAGCGTTGATTTGTAGAGAGTACTGTTTTGATTTATCAACTAGCATCTTTATATCGGAGTTGATCTCCGATAAAGCCACCGCTATGTTTGCCGGATCAAATATCTGATAAAGTTGGGTGTCATCTGCATAGAGACCTAGACCGAGAGTCTGGCAGAATATTATGTTTATTTATGAAGCCACGTAATTGAAGCTCCACTAGTTTTTCTAACAATTTCGAGAGTGTAGGTAAGATACTTATCGAGGGGAGGTCTTTGAAAACCTCCGCTAGATTTTTTTTGGGGATTGGACTAATTAATATATGCCTCCTTCCATTGATCCGGAAAAACACCATTTTCAAGACTGTAATTCACAATGTGTGTGATGTGAGGAAGAACGAGTGGACAGCATCTCAAAAGAGTTTTAATATTCAATCCATCACATCCTGAAGCATTCGATTTAAGCTGGTATAGGATTTTTTGTACTTCAAATTCGTCAACCTGTGTGAATTCGAAGTTTGATGTGTCATTTCTGAGCCTTTTATTACAATAATAATCGATTTGGTTTCGATCTGCAGCTTCAACAGGAATACCATTCGAGTAATAATCATTCAAGGCATGTGCATTTCTCAAATTTTCCGGTATATTTGAACATTTTTTTTTAATATTAAAGTTTTTTGAATCCTTCCAGATTCTGTTCGTACCTATCACTCTCATGATGTATTCAAAATACGCTTTTTTTCATTGCGACATGCATCAGTGGTGTAGTTTTTCAATGCCTTATAATAGGTATAATGAGCTTCAGATTTTGTTCGCTTCTATTTTATTAGCGCTTTGTTTCGGAGTTTCATCATATATTTGATATTACTTGTTATCCAAAGTGCTGGTTTTTTAGTTACACGTAAGTATCTCAGGGGGCGTGTTTATTCAGAATGCTCATAATACCATCACAGAGAAAGCTAACTTTTTCATCAATATTGGTCATATCGTAAATGTTGAAGAAAGGTATTGTTGCGAGGTCGGGGTAAAAATCATCTGGAACAAAGTTTTCAAAACAGCGAATTGTTTTGAACACTCTTTTCGATGTGCTCACTTCGAGTTCTAGTTCCACGTATGTCAGTTCATGATCTAACATATGCGAAACCGACAACACTTCAGTAGTAGCCACAATATTGTTATTGTTGGTGGTAATAATAAGATCAATAAGAGATGCTGAATCGAAAGCGATTCTCGTGGGAGCCTCAATAGTTTGAGACAAACCAAATGCGTCGAGCATTGTCGTTAATTTTTTATTCGCACTAGAGTGACTTTTCAACATATCGCTGTTCAAGTCTACCGAACAGAAAACTTCATCATACTCAGGAATGAAATTCGATAAATTGGTCTCTAGTTCATTGAGAAACTCTTGGACAGAGAAGTCGGGGGGTCTGTACACAATGCCAACACATAAATTTATCTCATTTACTTTGAAACTCACCCACATTTCTTCAATGCCATCCGAAGTCGAAATCAATGTGAACTGGATTTTTTTTTTGTAAAGAGCTACTCCACCACCACGTCCTCGCTGACGGTCTTTTCTGATCATTATATAGCCTTCAATATCACAGAATTCACTATCAACTCCTGAATTGAGCCAGGTTTCACTTAACCCTAAAACTGTATATTTCATATTTTCAATGTGATCTCTAACATGATTAAGTTTGTGTTGCAGTGTTCTAATATTCAAATGAGCTAGTCTCATTGGTTCGAGCATTATTTACTTGGGATGCCCAACACGTTTATTGACAGCAACAAAATATAGTACAACTCAGGGTTGAGTATTATGAAAAAAAAAAAAGAATTCAATCAAATTTTTCTGGGTCTGAGATTTTTTTTTGCTGTTGGTATGTCTTCCTCCGATGATTCTCCTCTGTCCCGTTTTTTGAGTTCCTCTTGCGCAGTAATTTTTTTTTCTTCAGATATCAATTCTTCGTAGGTATATAAACACCATCCACTATCAGAAACGTGCCTCTGATTTTCACGGTGAGTCCCTCAGCCCGGAGCTCCTTCTGTCGTGCTACCAGAGTCTTTCTTTTTGCGTAGTCCTCTGGTATAAAGTCTTGAGAAATGACCGACCAGTTTTGTACCCTTCAATTTTCCAACGTTGTTCAAAACTTCCGATCTCACTCTTCCAGAAACTAATTCCAGCAAGACAGGCCTGGCTTTGTCTGGGTTTTTTCCCAATTCTATAAGCCTCTCTGATGTCTTTATCTTCTGAAGTTATATTTGAGTTATGGTTGAAGATTTCTTGAGCCGTACCATAAATATTCTCGTTATTTTCTTCTGATCCGTAGACAATAAGATTGAACCTTTTTGTTCTACGATCTCTAGCTTGGGATTTCAAATCCAGTGCTCTAAACTTATCTTCAAGATCATCAACTGTACTGGTTGTTTTCTAACTCTGACTGGACCACGATTTTTTAGTTCATCACGTAAATCGATACCCTGTTGGGCAATGTGTGTGTTCTGCTGCTTTATTTCGGAGATATCTTGGATCAGTTTCTGCAATAATGTTGAAACTTCCTGAGACTGCATCGTACATCCGTACTAGATTCCACTTATCAGTAGTGTAGTTTTTATTCACAAAGGAACTGCTCGTTTTCAGGTTCACTCTCTCACTATGGAAACGATTTGTTTGAATGTCAGTTTTATGATTATTTATGCCAATTGATGCATTTGTGAGCATTCAAAGAGCAAGATAATGCACTATCTAGGAACAACGTTATTTTCTGAATAGTTTGATATAAAAAACTTTCCAATGAACCGAAAAACACTAGTCAAAAACTACTATAAACTAGGAACAATTTTGAATATGTCTTCGCTCACCACGAGTCAGAATTCGAGTTCGACTGGAACAAAACTGAAATGGTGAACAAATAATAAGAAGAAATATTAGATTGGAAATAAATTTTAGCAGTTGCGTTTGCCACCCCTTACAACCATGGGGTAAACCAAATGAATTACTGGCTAAGTGCCTTTTTGGTAGTACAAAACGTCAGGATAATTCCAATATTGTAACTTTTCCAGTGCTTGTGAAAAAATTTGTTATACAAATTTTATGTACCCCCTTAACAAGGGATGCTCCAATGAAGTTTCTTCATATGAGAGATATCATCTTTTTTTATGAGGAATCACCTCCTTGAATGTTTCACACTTATTCAGTTGCACCCAGTATAATAAATCCGTTTTACAGGCCCAGCATGGAGAATGAAACCACCGAGAACGAGGAAGGCGTCTCCACCAGATGTCACGTTGAGAAATGAAATGAATGAATGATTGGAGATCAGAAGGCAACAGTGAGATTTGCTATCAAAAAATGAAAAAAGTTCTTCATACCTTTGGACGTGACTTTTGAGGGGGTTTCTGAACAAATGCAACATTTAGCTTTGCTGCGAGAGGTGATTTTGACTGTGTATTTGAAGGGTACCTTCGTTGAGTGAAAAGGTGAGAGATAATGACAGTTTATTTAATTTATCAACAAAAAGAATCACTCAAGAAGATGATCTGTTCAGTGTGTGACAGTGATACAATAAAAAAAAAGTTGAAATAATCAGTCATCGATTCCATAAAACATGTAGAAACAATTCAGTGGGAATAAGAAAAATGGCACTCATATTATAAATCCGAAGAAGAGGAGATGTGTTTTCTTCATTTTTCCTGTAGATGGCCCTAATTATTTCGGAAGCCCGATTTGGAAGCCAATTCTATTCTATTTCGCTGATGATCGCTAAATTGGCAATTTTCAGCGTTCATTTACTATTATTGACGACCCTTGATGTAACTTGAAACCTGATTCCTCGAACGGCGTTGAACTTGTGAATTTGCCGGATATAAAAACGACTATAACAGCTCGAATTGCCTGTGCGAAATGAAGAACTTGAAGAGTAGGAATGTTTCCAAAAAATAAAATCCCCTTTCAAAAATGTAAGAATGAACCTAACAATGAACGCTCTTAAAATTACAAAACTAAAGAAATATTCCTCTTATACAAACAGAAGTTGCAGCATTCGTTTGAATTCAGAACGCTTCGTGACGTCAGTACCCTTATTGAATAGCACGAAACCATTTCACAACTGTTGTTCAGCTACTTTGACCGCTGCTAATATATGTATGTTCTGATGTTCAAATTGAAACTGTGTGTATTTGGTGGCTATATTTTGTAGTTGTTCAAATCCAATTGTTCGATGCCAAAGCATTTCTTTTGCTGCATTCAAGAATAGTGAAATGGACGACGTTTTTTTTTCAAAAAATCGTTTCACAAAACCTCTCAACAGTAGATGTTTCAATGCTCTTTAAGTTTTTAGTATCGCGTACAGACTCCAATCAACCACTGACTAGTGAAACAAAAACAAGGCAGTAAGTTCTATGTCTTCAATTGGTTTATTATTCGTGAAGAACGTTGAGAAGGTGATTATTATCCTTATTCATAATATTCGCATGACGCTTCGAACCATTTTGTGTTGTTCATATTGTGTGGTAAGTGAAACAATGTAGGAAAGTAATGCAATGGGTGTCTCACTCGGGAAATCCTGTGTACAAAATGACCTAAAATCTTTTGAAATCCATGTTGAATTCCAGAACTCCGAGTGGTACGCAAAAGGTAGAATCTGTAAAATTATTTTTCTCGTATCACATTCTTATTTTTTTTAGATTTCAAGGGTTCAACATGAATTAACATGAATATGAAATAGTCAACAATGAATATAATCATCTTGTGAGTAAATGAATTCCTTGAATTCTTTTCGAATTCTATTTTATATCTTGAACAATCATGAATTAATTACACCATATTTCAATATTCATATCCAGTTTGGAATTTTTATATCGAGTTACATATACATTGATCGACACCTGAACACCTGAACAAAAACGTGTCATAATGAATAATGACTGAACAAAATTGATAATATCTGAGAGGTCATGCATTTATTTATACCATAAGCTCACTTCACCTAAAAATAAAAAAACATTGATTGAAGGAAATTGCTCGGTATAAACACTTCCTGTACTCGTGGAGGTGTCTAATAAGGTATTCTGAAGTATCTTCGAAATATATCATAACATAAGCTAGCTAGTCAAAGGAAACCTTGTTATGAGATACAATTTTTTTGTCTTCTTTGAATTATTTGTAGCGATAACCACTCGGATAATACCTCTCAGATTCATCAAAACCCTTGAATAAATCTGATTCATCAGATAAGGCTCAAACCGTGTACTTACTATGCTACCTCCTCGATATAATCTACTGAAAATCAACCACAATAAATATAAAATGCAGTTGAATAAATTACAACAAAATAATCTCAATGAATGAAAATAGAAAAAATTAAATCAAATAAAGAATAAAACAATCTCGAATGGGTAATTTCGTTTCATGGTATTCATTAGTTACTTCCTGTTGATGAAATAGAATGTACGCCTCGCCACTTATGAGAGAGTTTGAGGAAATCGGTGACACATGGAGAGAGTTGTATTCGTGTCAATTTTTCCTCCTAAAGATGCTAACTCGATTAGTGAAACTCGCGTTAAGTGCGAGTGATAATACGTTGATGTAAGGATAATATCTCTTTGTAAAAGTCTCCACTTTCAGATATAAGTCCTAAATTCTACCAATCAATTATCAAAAATCAACTGCTTGATCGTACATAAGTGGGATACTATTGATTTTTTGCTTTTAATATATCACACTAATTATTATTTCAAAGTGAGATGTACCAGGTTGAAATCTGAATTTGCGATTATGCTTTCTGAAAATGAATTATTCATTGATGGCAATTATTTTTCGGGACCCTTGAATATTTCATTAAAAAACATTATAATTTTTGTTGAGAAAACAAAAAAAAAGATGATAATTCATTTGTAATCTCAATGAAGATTCAATTTTTATACTGATATTCGATGTCTAGACGTATTTGTATATATATATATATATATATATATATATATATATATATATATATATATATATATATATATATATATATATATATATATATATATATAATAATAATAATAATAGGGACTTTATTCATAGTAGAGAGAAAAAAAATGCACAAAATACAAATACATGAAGTGAACAAAGTGTTCGAAGGATAAGTGCAAAGCACTTGTTTCCCATAGAATTGGAACATACAGATGTAAAACCATAAAATAACATTGCGTTGATTTAAAAATATATACCTTTATACAATATGAAGAATTCAGACAACAAAAAACAAAAAAAACATACATACATAAAAACTATCAAATTTCAAAACTTAAGAAAACAAAAAATACAACACATAGAATCAGCCAAAATGCCGCAAAGAGTACACAATTCAATTAGAAAAATCAATGAGTACAATCAACAAGTACAATGCTTATATTCTGTTAGGGTTCAAATAGCTGGGAGAACAATTTTCTTTCATTTTCATTTATATACTTCTTCATCTTTTTCTTGAAATTTTGTTTGTTTCTACATTGTTTCATTCCTTCAGGCAGGCTATTATAGATTTTTATTGAAATATAAGGGTATGCTCTTTGACTTTTGGATTCCGTAACTTGCGGGAGGATGTGTTTGTTACGGTTTCGTGTATTGTATTCATGATTAGGAATCTCAGTTTCATGATTTTGGAAGTGGTTCTTCATATTCACACAAAAGTAGAATAATTGCCTGATATCCATGATTTGTGTTTCCTCATAGAGGCTATTGGAATTGTATCTAGAGTTTTTATTTAGGATCAATTTCAAAAACCGTCTCTGTATTACTTCTAATCGATTGAGATAGGTTTTGAGCGCACTACCCCAAGCTATAATGCCGTAGCGGATGTGACTTTCTACGAGGGAGAAATAGATTGCTTTCATTTCTTCGATGGGTAAATAATTGTTTAAATATTTGAATTTATATAGAATAGTTTGGAGTTTCCTTGTAACATATTTTATATGATAATTCCATTTGAGATGTGTGTCCAGATATATTCCTAGATATTTTGTTGCACTTACAGAGTTTAATTTCAATATTTTTCCATTTATGTTCATTCCTAGTTGGTGAAAAGGAGAAATGCCTGATTTGTTGCAACTGAAAGGAAGAACGTGGGTTTTTTCAAAATTCACTGTCAAACCAATCTTTAATAAATTTGAAATCTGTTTCAGCAGTATTTTTCAATTCCTGCCATGTTGGAGCCTGATAAAAAATAACAGTGTCGTCAGCATATCCTATGATGTCACCTTTACTATCGACTGAGAACAGTTCATTCACTTATAGGTTGAATAACAATGGACCCAGAACTGTGCCTTGCGGTATTCCATAATCTATGGTTTTTGAGACACTCGAGTCATCACCAATATTCAAAGAACATCGTAACAGTAAATTTATCTTGAATTTTCCAGTTCGATACAGAACAAAAGTATATTTAATATTGCCCGGAAGACAATTTGAAGGGGTGATGCAGTGTCTTCCATGTTGAACTAAAAAAACAATTCCTCCTACTATATTTAAATTAGTTGATGCAATCGAGTGAAATTAATTTTTGGGTTGCTCTGTTTTTTCTGTTATATTTGCTGCAATTTATAGCTAGCTACAAGATACAGACGTTTTAGACAAACCAAAAGTGTTTCTTTGAATGTGAACGAATTTGTTCCCTGATCTCGAGTACAAGTCATAATTGTTTTATATACTATTGGATGAGAGACAGGTAGATATTGAAAATTTGCTGGAACGAAGAGATAGCTGCATGAAAAATTAAACATGGCATACCTATATGAAAGATTCATTTCATGGGATCCACTATCCAAGTAGATCACGAAATGACCATTCTGCTCATTCGGAGAAGAGGATTATAGTGAGTATTTCCTTTATCGAAGATAAATCTCTCAATCTCAATAAGTTCTTCAGTTTTTTATTGCAGCTTCATGAATAGAAGATTCAAGGCATACTGTATCTAAGTTTCAAATCATTTCCATTCAAATTACTCACTAATTAAATTCAAGAATTCTCAACTGGTAGAATATTAAATTCAGAACTCTACTATAGCGACGGATTTTTCCTAAGAATGAATCTTTCATATACCTCAATTCTTATCTTTTTCCCTACGGAATCAGATTGTCTCTATTGCATAATGAAAGCTTGTCACGCTTCATTCTGAAAAATACAAAATGTCGACAACCCAGTCCGAATATGGTATTGAACTATCAAGTCTGATCTGGTAATGATTTGAACGATGTCTAAATCTTCCTATTCTTTAACAAAAATATTGTGTTCTACAGGGTGATAACGAACTATTCAGTTGTCAGTTGTTAATAATAATTATAATCAGGAGTAACAATCAAATAACAGTTGCGAATATTTACCAAAGAACGCATATAATCTAGAAATTCGTTGTTAATCCCGAGTGGGACAAAAAGAAGGAACTATATAAAAAGGAGGCGAGCACACAATTCTATGGCGGAGGGGCCGGTGACAACTGTATTTACGTGTTAATATGAATAATCGAGAATTTGAACCACTCACCCGAAGGAAGTTCAGCCCAAGTTATACGAGGTTGGTCACGTGTGAATAGATGACAGAAAATGTATTGTATTTTATAGAGTTGGGTGGGTGTCTCTCTATTCGGAAGTGACCAACCTCTAATTATTTGCTTTGAACTTCCGATTAACCGTGAAATTTCATCCTTTGGTGGAAAAGTTTCAATTGAACTTACCGTTGATCCTATCCAAATGGATCACTTGAAGGATCAATTCCCTGATATGAACTGAACATTTGATACAGACAGTATTTAAATGTTAATACAATGTTTCAAGACTGGATATTAGTGAAATGAAAAATTCAGAGAGGCGTTATAAAATTCTCTTGGTGATTTATGCGAGGAAATGAAAGTTTGTTTGATATTCACGATTTCTAGTTCGAAGAAAACCGTTGTCGTGGATCAGCCTCCAAATGGTTACTTCAGAGTTGCAAGGAAGTTCTCCTCAGATGGTTATAAGGAATAATACCTTGGATAACCCAACTGACGGAGT
>JAVJAQ010001553.1:0-10214 GCA_032362365.1 Zygogramma bicolorata | reverse complement strand
GCGTCTCAAGAACCTATAATTATCGGTTATAATTGCACGAGTGCATTAAAATTACCGATAATTTTGCAAGAAAGCGTGATATCTAAATTACCGCTGTGAGTTTTCGATACAATGCAATTACCTCTGTAAGTTTTCGATAATTGCATTGCTCTTATGGGGCATTTTATACATGAGGGAAATATTTAGAATAACTTAACAGTGACTTCTTTACATTTTGGTCAAAGTAGGTTGTTTGTTTGGTTGCCACAAGCTTAATACATTGTTAGCAAATGATTGTATGAATGTTGACGCATGTCAGTTCTCGATGAAGGAAAGGGAAGTTTTTTTGCAGATTATTTCCCTCAATGGGAATAAACGATGAAACAGTTGAAGGCTAGACTGCTTTTACAGAGTTTTACAGCGATAAAATGCACTAGACCTTTTAACCGATTAAAATGTTCGAAATAAACCGGGCGTTTGGATCACTTTTCAGGTACTATCTCTGGTACTATATTGTTCCTGTGTTCGATTTCGATGTTTCCTGAGTTTACATGTTTTCTGGAAATAATCTAAAGATATATCCCTCCTTCACCAAGTTTAATCGGTTAAAATGCGTGCATTTCTATGATTTTCAAAATTTTGCTTTCAAGCAAATGCTTTCGTGTATAATAATTTGAAATAAAATCCCTCGACTTGCGGTCCCGGGATTTTATCAAATTATCATACACTCAAGTCATTTGCTAAGCAAAATTTCGAGAATCATGGAAGTGCAGCACACATTTTAACCGATTAAACTTGGTGCACTCGGGATATAAACCCCGAGAAAAAACTCAAATGAATCGGAGGAAATGGATGAAAATTACGTTCCTGAGGATATCCTCACGGAAGTAAAAGAAGCAGCCATGCAGATTTTGGCAGAAAAGTTCCGAGATGCCTACAAGAAATTCAAAATGTTTGAGTCTTGGATGAATTCACGGAAGATGAAAGGTATCGATGAAAATGTTCTATTGGCTCATTTTCTATATTTGCATAATAAAATTAGCCCCATCGTTGCTATGGACCAAATTCTCGATGCTTCGCTCGACTATTCACCTTTATTGAAAAATCGACATTTCAAAATATGGCAAAGTAACGATCTTTTTGAGAAGCAAATCACAGGGATACAAACCGAAGAAGTCCAAGAGATAAGAACGACCTGAAATAGAGAAGTTTTTGAACGAAGCTCCCGAGTACTTGGTGATGAAAGTGGCTTTGATAATGGGGATTAACGATGCATGTAGATGCGATGAATTGGTTAATTTGGAAATAGAAAATATGCAAGACAAAGGAAAATATCTTTACGTAGTTTTTCCAGACACTGAAATCAAGAAATCGAGAAGTTTCACTATACATGAAGAAGGATTTCGAGTCAACCCGATCAATTTATGGAAAAAATACATATATTTGTGACCAAAGAACACTATTTCTAGCCGCTATTTTGTTCTTTACATAAATGAGAGGTGTACCAGTCAATGTGTAGGAATGAACACAAAGTCGAAGATACTTTCAAGAATTGCAATGTTTTCGAAATTGGAGGAACCAGCGCTCTACACCTGTCACTGCCTGAGAGGAAAAATACGAGGAAAGCGTTTGGTTACAATTAGCCAACGAATTTTACAATAACTTCAAATTCGAATGACCCGTTCGAATTCTCCTTCAATTTCAATAATAATGTGAATTTTATTTGTAATAGTCATATATGTATAGAGCAATACTTTAAATATGAACGTCTGTTATAATCCATATATTGTCAATATATTATTCACAATATTGTAACGATATAATCGAAACGAAACATTGTTTTCGAATATTGATCCAATATCACTGAATGTTCACATTTTTTCATGGCCAATATGATGTATATAAGGTTAATATTCCCGTGATACGATATTTGTGTGATATGTACGTGCTATTTGGGAATAAGCGAAGTTCGCTGGTATAATATCTTCGGGTCGGATTTTAATCCATAAATTCAAAAAATAAACCAATCATTTATTCATTGATTGTAAATGAGACATAACATCATCATTAAATGAATACAAATACTCCATTACAAACTGAAGAAAAATCAAATTCAATTATTGATAAAAAATCGAATTCAATTATTGATATAATTGTAAAGGTATTGAAATAAGATATGTATATCACTATATTCAAAATGAAATGTATGAATACTTCGGTCAATATTCATAGTGAGACATTTCTGAACTATCGAAATAATAATCCATGGAAACTTTCAGAGTTTTTGAACATCACATATTTTCTTATTGTTATTCGTAAGATATTATTCAAACTCTCCTGCCTGCATGCCCACTACAAAGACCATCTGGCGGTTCTCACCCATTCTAATCTCGATAAACCCTTCGATAAAGGCAATGACCCAGCTTTATTGCTTTTGTTAGCATTTCGACTCTGAGAAATAGGAAAACTGCTTTTATACAAAGGAAAATTGTTAAACGATTTCTCGGAAATGCGCCTTCAAAGACTGAGTTTATTGGAGCGACTGAAATTTTCTGCTTCCATAGATCGTGATATTTGAGCCTTCATGGACAGAGAAAATACAAAGGATGTTGGAGAAATCTTTAAACGATCAGGAATCAAGAGCTTTCAGATCAAGTATTGGGCACTTTATTTTCATCGGTCGCTTCACTGAAATGATCTTTTGAATCAAATTGAATATATTTCTTTATCGACATCTGATTGAAAATTATTCAAAACAGTTGGATCAAAAGTGATAATATTTGAATAGTTTCTCAAAAAAACGAATTGTCAACTAAATGATCAGTTTTCTGAATTGGGGGAATTTCGATAATTTCTAAGACATTTGCGAAATTATCCGAGGAAATCTATTTCATGAAATGTTGATTGTGTTGTGTTAGGAATTATCGAGATAGGCGTTATTGTTTTGAGCAACGAAAATGATTAATAGGCTATGGAAAACCAAAGGGAATTCTGAAACAATCCACTATGACTGCATGCCACGTAATATATTGTTCAGAAAAATATTTTGTGTAATGAATATTTCGAGCAATACCTCTTATATTATAATATGTTAACTCCAATTTTTCATTCATTCTCTACTGTAGAAGATAAAACCGTACTTTCAATTCATTTTCTTGAAACAAATTCGTTGTGATACATGTATACATGACCATAATCAAATAGTATCTTTGGTAACCTGCAAAATAAATATAAAAGCACAGTGATGTCGAAGATATATGAAAGCTATTGTTAAGATTGCAACAATTATTACATTGGCCAGAGTCGATGGACTATTTAAACTCGGTTTAAGGAACATTATCCACACCTGAGATGAGGAAGAGTTCAGTGTCACCCAGCGCGCTCTGTGCAATGACGACAGAATTGGTGAAAATAATCTAAGCCCGATGAAGACTGTGCATAATATGATACAAGATTGCCCGACCCATTCGAGAGTTAAGAAATGGCATCGTGTAAAAATAATATTATTGCTGACAGGGCGCCTGTTTCATTCATCCCTCTATTCATGCTAATGTTGGGAAATCAATCAGGATCATTTATACACGAAGTCCTATGGTCGGAGCAAGAAAAACCTTGGAATGTAGTGCTTTCCTGCATTACCTCAGATTGTGAGATATACATATAATAACCTTAGTCTATATATATCCAGTTTCTTTTCTTCTACAGATACTATCAATTTTCTTCTCCCGAAGATGCAAAACTTGTTAGCAAAACCCACGTCGATTACGAATAATATCAGTTTGATGTTATGGTAATCATTAGTAGTAATAACCCAAGAACATTGATAATTGTTAGAAAATTTTATAACAGATTTCGAAAGCTCGTTGCTAGGAAAAAGACTGACGCTGTAGGAGGAGGTGTGATTTCTATGAAAACAGCTTGAGAAAGTTATTAAACATTTTTTGAGCATTTATTAATACTCGAAGGTTATTAGGATAGATTTTTTTTGGTAATTATTGAAAAGAATACAGAGCAAAACCATTTTATTCTCTAACGGTTATTTCGACTCTAGCTGGTTTAAAACTCCTACCATTTTTTGTTCTCATTTTCACTGCTCCATCCTTTAAAATGGACACCAATTCTTCCGCCAGCCGATTTCTATCTTAATGATACATTTTACCATTCCAAAAGTCCATAAATAATGCTTTCCATACAAATTCTCCAATGTAAACGTTTATTTTTAGTATAATTGATCCCGTAATTCCATCATTATTCTAGACAGCATTACAACCAAATAATGACATTTTGAAGTATCAAATATTTGAAACGTTAAAATCAATTTGTATGTATCTATGGCAACATAATAAAGTGAAAATTGTCTGTTTTCTATGAGAAACAAGCATTTATCAATGTTCTAGGGTTATTCGGATAGAAAATGGTTTGCCAATTTTTAATAAATATTGAGAGAAAAATCAATTCATCCTGCTAAGTTTCATATAGTTTTGACTGTAAACTCTGTACCATCTTTTATTCTCATGTTCACAGCGCAATCCTTTGAAATTAACGCCAACTCTTTCGATTCTCGATTTCCACCTAAATGATACTTTCTATCATTGCAAAAAATCAAAAATGCTTTCCATACACATTCTTGAGTCAACTTTGGTATATTTGATTTTATAATTTCATTGATATTATTATAGTATTACAACTGAATGGTGACATTTTGAAATATCGAATATTTGAAACGTCGAAATAAATCATTTTGTATGTATCCATGGTAATAACTTAATGAATTGAAAAGAGCCTATGGGATCTTTTCGGGAGTAATTACACAAGTGCTTCAAAATAACCGATAATTTTCCATGAAAGCATGTTGTTTAAAAACTGCATGACTTTATTTTTATATTTTGTCGAAAGAGCCCGACTACGAAGGAGGAGGGCTCTTTTAGCAAAATACGAAAATAACCGAATACAGTTTTTTTTACTGACAACATGCTCGAATGGAAAATTGTCGTCAGGTTTATTTTGATGCACGAGTGTAATTCGGTAGAATATTTCCGGAGTTGAAACAACGACGTTTAAAATTCAGTATTTATGCCTGTCAAGATGACAAATGTACATTTTAACAATCGTTATTATAGATACACGGACCGAGCGGGTATTTTTCGATACCTATCGGGTATTTACCAGCCCGTAAATGTCCCGCCGGGAATTTATCGCTGTAATTGATCGAAAATGTCCCGCTTCATATGGGATTTTTAACATACGATGGAAATATTCATTATAATGTTGTTCTGATTGGTTGTGTTCTATCAGATGAAACTTTTTCTAGGGATCGATTATCCTAACACCAAACTGATATTTTGCACTCGACGCGCGTTTCGCTAACAAGGTTAGCATCTTCAGGAGAAGAAAATTGATACTGAGTAGTATCAACTTTTACAGCAAAGGTTCCAATCTCATCGTTTATTCTATAAGATGACTTCAAATTAACTGATTTCATTGTATTTCTAATTGAGCAAAAAATTTTCATTGATTATTTCCTTCAATGCGAATAAACGATGAAACAGTTGAAGGCTAGACTGCTTTTACAGAGTTTTACAGTGATTAAATGCACTAGACCTTTTAACCGATTAAAATGTTCGAAATAAACCGGGCGTTTGGATCACTTTTCAGGTTCTATCTCTGGTACTATATTGTTCCTGTGCTCGATTTTGATGTTTCCTGAGTTCACATGTTTTCTGGAAATAATTTAAACATATATCCCTCCTTCACCAAGTTCAATCGACCAAAATGCGTGCATTTCCATGATTTTCAAAATTTTGCTTTCAAGCAAATGCTTTCGTGTATAATAATTTAAAATAAAATCCCTCGACCTGCGGTCTCGGGATTTTATCAAATTATCATACACTCAAGTCATTTGCTAAGCAAAATTTCGAGAATCACGGAAGTGCAGCACTCATTTTAACCGATTAAACTTGGTGCACTCGGGATATAACCCCCGACAATTTAACTCATGTATAAAATATCCCATATGCCGCCGTGATTTTGTCATTATGACAGCGAAAACACTTTGCCTTTAGTTTTTCAGCCACAAAACGGAACCTAACTCTTGAAAGCATGGCAACCAGAATTGTAAACAAATCTTTGACGGCGTCTTTGTCAATTTTTCACTTGCGTTGTCAAAAGAGTATATCTGATCTGCGGAAATGAAATATAATGATTGTGTTTTTGAAAATTGTATTTTTCCGTTGAATTGAATAAACTAAACTGTATTCATTAAATTGTCGTACCGAATCACACTCGAGCCTTTTTTTTTGTCGAAGAAAACTTGACATATATGATTCGAGTTTAGTTGCCTTCCAGCAAATTAACTCAAAAAACTGCCAGAAAAAATTACTCTTCCTACGGACAAGTAATTTTTTCAGAGTCAGTTTTTTTCGTTGAGTTGATGTCAAGTTTACTTTGACAAAAAAAAAGCTCTCGTGTAATCAAAAGTAAAACTAATCACAACTTTCCTGTCAATAAAATACTGGGCACGCGCCAGTCCACAAACTCGTTCATCTGTGATAACTCTCATTAACCGTCGGGGTCGAACCACATTTCCAACTCATCGCGTGCACCTAATCTTCCAATTATAAGTAACGATTCCCACAAGAGACACAACAGCAGAGTTTTCATGCTGACGCCAGCCATCAAATAAGTACCCAAATTAATAACCAGCCCAGAACAAATGTTCCCGGGATCCCAGGACGCAGTCATTGTGTCGGTTCAGCAATAAACTCCCAAGCAATGAACAGGCACAGTGATTGAATGCGAACATCCACATTCAAACCCTTTGTTCCGCCGACAATTACAGGCCGCTGTTTATTATAAACGATATTTGCAATGGACTTTTTTGTGTGGGTATTATCAACATTTTCTGTTTCAACTGTGAATACGGCTCTGCCATCGATTTTGTTGTGTCGAATGGGGTATTAATTATACGGTCAAGGTAGACAATTGAAAAAAATAAGCTATCAGGTGGATCTCGATGAGCTAAAAGAGTGGAAAATGCCTAGGAATTTAATGAACCTAGAATTGAAATATATATGAATACAACGACTATAGCGTATACACACTCCCCAACAACTCTTAGTCACCGTCAGTAACTGGATTTCAAATATGTGGATACGACTGAGTTTATAGCATAATGTTCAGATTTGCAGAATCCTCAACGATTTTCAAACACCGTTATGTTATACTGAAATCGTTCCGAAACTATAATTGGATACCAAATATGTGACTACAACGACTTAAGCATATAATGTCCAAATCTATACATTCCTCAACAGCTTTCAGTTACTGTCAACTGATATTGATTTTTTTTAAACTATAATTGAGTACCATTTATAGGAATTCAACGACCATAGCATGTTGTTCTTCAGTTTTTTGGCCCTGTTGATCTCAGTCACACTGTATCCTTTTGACCTCAAGGTCACTTGAAGATGTTCCAGTTCCTGCTCTAGATGCTCTGGTTCACATATTCTTCGAGCACGTTCAGTTAGGGTAGATATGACTCCTCTCTTTTGGCTGGGATGGTGGTTCGATAGTTCGTGCAGGTACCTATCCGTGTGCGTGGGTTTTCGGTATACATTGTGGGTTAGTCTAGCATTCTTAGATGTTCTGATTGAACGATGTGGTGCAAGACTAACCCACAAAGTATACCGAAAATCCACGCACACGGATAGGTACCTGCACGAACTATCGAACCACCATCCCAGCCAAAAGAGAGGAGTCATATCTACCCTAACTGAAGGTGCCCGAAGAATATTTGAACCAGAGCATCTGGAACATTTTCAAGTGACCTTGAGGTCAAATGGATACAGTGTGTCTGAGATCAACAGGCCATGAAACTGAAGAGTTCCACGGTTCAAAACAGGAAGAACTCTCAGGTAGTTGCAAATGCATATCCCGAGGGTCATTGACAGAATTGGGGAACTATTGGGGAAATATAACATAAAAACGATTATCAAGCCGACCAAGAAGGTCCAACAAAGCCCCAGGTCGGCTAAAGACATAAGAGACCCACTGTCAGCAGCAGGGGTTCATCGCATACCGTGCACCTGTGGGAAGGTATACATCGGTACCCCGAAAAGATCCATGGGAACAGGAGAAGCGTTTAGTCTAAACAGAATTTGAAATCCCATTCTGAGGAAATCAAGAATAATTAATGAAATCACGGCAGGTAGAGTGGCAACTAATAATGGTGATTACGCCCCGAACCCGACAGAAGTAATTAACACTCCAGACTACCTGCATCAATATAAATACGCCTTGAGAAATCGAAACGTTTAGTCATCGGGAATGAGTAAGTCTCTGAAGAAGCTGGCCACTCGCGCTAACGAAACGTTAGGAAGAAATTCCAAAGAACGACGGCCTTCAAGCCCGAAGAGAAGTAGTTATACTAATATTCAGTCACCTTACATTGAGGTTGTTGAAAATTACAATTTGGTACCAAATATGTGAATATAATGACTATAGCATATACACACATTCCTCAACAATTCCCTGTCAGCGTCAGTAACTGGATTCCAAATATGTGGATACGACTGACTTTATGGCATAATGTTCAGCACGGGGACTCTGATTAAATAGAAACGTATATTAGAATCGAAATGTGACGTCAAATTCGACATCTCGGTTCTATACTTACATTGCCGAGATGCGAATTTGACGTCATTTTGACGTCACATTTCGATTCTAATATACGTTTCTATTAATCAGAGTCCCTGTGCAGATCTGCAGAATCCTCAATGATTTCCAAACACCGTTATGTTATACTGAAATCGTTCCGAAACTATAATTGGATACCAAATATGTGACTACAACGACTAAAGCAAATAATGCCGAAATCTACACATTCTTCAACAGCTTTCAGTCACCGTAAACTAATATTATTATTTTTAAACTATAATTGAGTACCATATATATGAATGCAACGACCATAGCATGAAATACATATATATAGTCACATATTCTTTAACAATTTTCAATCAACTTGTGAATACAACGACTAAAGCATGATGCTTGAACAAAAGTTTTCACAGAACAGAATGCTTTCACATTGTGGCAGAGGAAAAATTCCGACATCAAAGTAATATCGAAAACGTTTTAAAAAATAGTTGAAATACCCGTGGAAAAAATCCTGGAAAACAACTTTCTTATTTTCTTCGAAATCAATATACGTCTGCACCTCTATGAGGTTCTGATATAACCAAATTTTGGAACCGAAATACCCTTTCGTTCAAGAGATATCGTTTTACACAAAAATTCTTTGGTGAAATTTTCCAACTTTTTTTTTCGAATTGCCCCAATTTTCTTGCTGATCGAGTAAGACAAAAATGTCCGGAGAGAAATTTGTTCGAAGCCATGTAATGTAAACGAAAATTATGTCGTTTGTTCGAATTTCATTATTAATAATATAATATTTCAGTACTTCATTTATTGGGTGTATATAAATAGCTTATGCAACTCTCATGTAAGGGGCCGTTCATAAAATACGTTCGCATACAAGGGGGGGGGGGTCTGGCTGAGTGTGACAAGATGTGACAAGGGGGGACGGGGGGTTATACGGCAACGTGACGTTCGCGTTTATTATTTTTTGTCGTGAGCGCTAGAAGCCAGCGTGAGCGCTAGAAGCCAGCGTGACCACTTTTGGTAGAAATCTACTTTTTTAGTAGATTTCTGACGAAAATTGAAAAATTTTTGGTATGAAAGAAATCTTCGGAAGATTTTGGTAGAAATCTACATGTGCGACATCTTCTAACATAATATGTATATTATTTGTGGCCACCCATAAATAAATATTTTTAATTTTCAGAATTTGTGTACTATCATGTAGAATTTATCATACTCAGCAGGGGGGGGGGTCTTAGTTTTTGTGACGTAATATTTCTAGGGGGGATCACAAGAAGTGTGACACAGCGTGACAATGGGGGGGGAGGGGGTCAAAAAAAGCTGATTTTAGTGTGACGTATTTTATGAACGGCCCCTAATTGTTATTAATACACTCGCATAAACCATACGAAACTGACCTTCTACTCGTTTCGTATCCCGGTTTATGCTCATGTATTAATAACCATCATTACTCGATCGTTGTATAATATACTATTTTATAGGAATCGTAGAGCTCAAAGGAAATACAATTTCCTCACAGTAAGGAAATCTTGACTTGCGGAAAAAATATTTACTGTCTGATATTATTAGGTATAGTG
>JAVJAQ010001547.1:0-180376 GCA_032362365.1 Zygogramma bicolorata | reverse complement strand
TCGTTCCTTGTCGAGCTGTATGTAAAGCACAAACTACTGACCATAGGAAACAGTAAGGATCATCATTTTTCATATTTATGACTCCCCTAGTATTTTTTATAGATGCAGGTAAATCCACATACGTAGATTGACCAATATTGATGGGTGAATAATGATTAATATTTACTTTCAATTGTAAAATCTGATAAAGGGCCCACCCTGAATCTCTTTCCTGAAACTCACTAAGTTTTCTGAGAATGTTTTCCACAACATGTTTGTTATAACATCTTTTTAAATCAGTCGAATTATCAATTATTTCACTTCGCGTATTGAAATGTTTCACATCTGTTTCCAAAGAATTCGGTTTAACAAAATTTCCTAAAAATACAGTATTTACTTTCAATACACACTTCTTCAATTCAGATTTGATTTTCAGCAAGAAACTCTTGAAACTTTTTTCCAAAAAAATTTTGGGATCCTTGATTTTTTTATTAATTATCACCCCTGTACGAATCCTTTTATTGAAACAAGAATCAATGTCTTTCCAAACCAAATATGAATTTTTATGTTTCCCATTATTTTTTTTAATTTCCAACTTTTCCTTATGAAGTTGCAACAACCCTAAAAGGGCTTCCATTTTCGAAAAATTTCGTACACAACTAGCTTTCTGCCTGATACATTTACGAACTATACATAAAGTTCTATTAACCAATTTTATCCAATAGGAACACTCTTTTCTAGTTTTAATTAGAGAATGAGCAGTTTCAAGTTTTTAACAAAAATATCAACAGTTTTATCCATTGTACTTACTCAGATAATGATAAACACACGTTGAACAACAGGATCAATAAGCAGTTCAATGATGAATGTATTTTAATTGAAAATGTGTTCTATTTATACCGCTGAGGTCATGGAGTGAAATCAATTCGTTATGGAAGTTATTTATGCAGCTCGATGAGGAATAGATAATGGAATTGCATGCGCCGAATCAGGAAAATGAAATTCGGTCACGCGCTGACATTGTGCTGTTTATATTCAACTGTAATCAGTTTGCAACTAATGAATATTGGTGCCGTGTGCATAATATTTGCATACACACGTACTTTGGCCGTGCAACTAATGAATATTGGTGCCATGTGCATAATATTTGCATACACACGTACTTTGACTGATAATTTCGAGTATAAATTTGACTGCAATTGATACGAAGCGTATTCATAAAGTTAATATGGCTAATCTAGCATCAACGATTATTGTCAACATAACAGACAAAAGTCTGTTTCCAAGTGAAATGGTTCTGGTGGTTTTAAAACAATTGTTTAGGTGAGTAATTTTTTATTTGTTCATCATTGAAGATCCTACAATCTTTTCGCATCTTATTGATCATATTCTTATGGTTTTATTTGTTCATCATTGAAGATACTACAATTTTTTTGCATCTTATTGATCATATTCTTTTTTTCATTCGAAGAGGAATATGTCTTTCGTTGAAACACACTGTTTTAAATTATTTTTGATCAATTCTGATTGTTTTACCTCATAAAAAATAATGGTTTCATTTGTTTCAGATTTGGAGTGAAGAATATAGTAAAAAGATCAGAAGACTGCATCTTGATATATTTATCATACACTCCTAGAATGATCACGCTCACCAAAAAGTTTGGTAATCTGCCTGTACGGTTCATCAAGACTGCTGCTGAGAATGAGAAGGAGCTGTCACTCCTACAAAAAGCTTTAAAAATATTCAACTTCAACCCTATTGAAGAAGATTCAGCAACACCAATAACAATAGAAGATGAAGAAGCGATGACGTCAACAACACCACCACCACCACCGTTGAAAAAAATCAAACTCACAACAGACGCATCTTCAAGTGGTAGCAGCCATGGAGGGGTGATTAGAAAGCCGAGAAAACAGGTTATACATGAAATACCTGACGATGAGGTGACATCACCTTTCCAAGAGTCACAAGTATTTAATTTCAATTAACCGTAGGAGCAGCAGCAGCAGTGGAAGGTGTTCATCATTAAAACATCTAATGGTACACTTTGTTTGAGTTAAAAGGGAAATGAACAGAAAATTTTCCCAATTAAAAAAATGGGTTCAATTGGTTGTTTCGAATGCAAGTCTATGTTTTGTTTTTGTAAACTTTCTATTGAAACATGTAATTTGGTTGATAATTATTATGTGAAAACTAGTGATATTTTGCGATCGTGTTATCCATTGGGAAACTCAATACAAATACATGAAATAACTGATCACCCATTAGTGAATTTTGAATCGGTAGAACAACTTTTTTGTGATGAGAAACTATTAGATTCATTATAATTTGTTGAAAAAATACTTGTAATGCTGCTGTCTATGTGTGTTGAATAAAAATACCTGAAATTTGTTTCATAGTTTTATTTTCTGCAATGCATATACCAATACCAAAGGAAGAAAACATTTTCTAAAGCACAATTCAAATTGTTGTTTGAATGGTGTTTACAATGATTCGATTTCGAAAATAATTTCAAATTTTCAAAAGCAGGACAACCTTCATCGAATAAATCATTTATTTGATTTTCAATAACTGTTTCGAGCCATTTTTTCTTCTCTGCTCCTTTAACGAAAATAACTGCATCAGGTTCTATGGATTGTTTGATGAATTCCTATATTTCTTCATACTTGATGGTGATATTAGATTCAGTCCATTCAGTCCAGTCCAGTCCATGTAGATTTTTTGTGCACCATCCCATATGTTTCTGGATTGTCGGGTTGAATTGGCTGAGATCATAAGGTAGACGAATAAATCTGTGTTGACAAAAACCTGTTTCGAAATTCATCACTGCAATCTCTTTGCATAGAAAATTTTCTATGCCCCCATACTGGAAACCTTGTATATCTATGAAGTACATGATAATGCTCTCTCTCGTTCGAATAATTCTTTATGAATGATAAGATTTTTACAGAAACCTGAGTATTTATAGCATCAAGCAATGTTGTCGTCATCAATCCAACTGTTATGACTTTTATTCATCCCCAACCATTTAACGAACACCTTACCATTTTTCCGTTTCAAAACCTTCTCAACTAGGTACACATCAGGATATTTAACTGTTTGCAACTGCTCCTTATAAAATCCCCCAGAGATATCTTCACCCTTCGCATCTCGCAATAGATACGTTATAGGGTTGGTCAATTGAACCTTCCCTATGGTAAACACTTCATTGGACCAGCTCGGAATATATTTTTTATCGAAAATTCCTCGAGTCTTAGATATTCGAACATGATCACCCACTTTGAGTTTACCATCATTCTCTCCTACTAGTTTGATATTATTATAAACGGTTTGAAGTAGAGTCTTTTCATTCTTTTTTCCAACATCTTTGGGTTTCATTTTGATTGTTCTATGCTTAGTATTATTGTATTTTTTAACAATTTTTTTCAGAACATCAAGCCATTCGTAGCTTCCTTGTAAATTGAATTCTTTCCACATCCAATTTTTCAGAGTTCTATTCACACGTTCTACAATACTAGCTTTCTTTTCACTGAACGAACTATAATGATTAACACCATATTTTTTCATGAGCTTTTTGAATTCAGCATTAAAAAACTCCCTACCCATGTCTGTTTGAATATTCTTAGGGGTCTGTTCACGTAAAACTTTTTCCATAGCTATAACAATTTCGGATGAAGTCTTATTTTTCAGAGGAAGAGCCCATACATATTTTGAAAAACAGTCAATTACCACCATGATGTATTTGTATCCGTTATTTTCTCTAGCATATGGTAACATTTCCACTAAATCAGCTTGAAAAAGGTCTTTCAGACCTTTAACTATCACTCTACGTCTCCTGAAATTAATCCTAGCCTGTTTGTGAAGTTCATTTACAACATGCCGTTTGACATCTGTTACGTTGGTCATAATGTGGGAAAGGTTCGTATTGAAACAATATCAACTAATGATTAACTTTATTGAATTCTCTCTCCTTATAAATACGATCTCTATGAACATTATTCAAAACAGGGTTAATAACAAATGAAGTTTCTCTGATGCGCCGTTTGAAACGCTCTCGATCCACAACAAAAAATTCCCAATAAGTTTTTCTAGCACTTCGGTATGCGTAGCTCCATACAACCATATGATGAATTTCATTGTTTTTTTCATTGAATTCGACCTTCTTCATTTTGTTTCTGCTTGTTGAATCAGTACACATTTACGACGTTTGTCAAAGGATTATACCTGACGAGATGGTCATGTAATATGAGACAATACACCGTTGTCCCAGCAGGTATATTCACACTGGATTCGAAATTAAGTGTTATATCAACACTGCCTGACTTCAGGGTATCGTTTTGATAACTACAATCAATCACAAAAAGAGGGGCAGCATTGAGGAAATTCGTTAGTGTGAAATATGGTTCTGCAGAGTTTTTGTAGTGATAAGCTTCCTGAAACTTCGCATACATCTCATACAGTACAGCAATTTGTTTTTTACTGAAATTTTAATTCAAATTATCATAGGGATACACATCAGAATTGAGGTGGAGCTTCATGTTAGTTATATTACGATGATCGAAATTGGTCATATCTTTTTTTATTTGGTTTTTTCTCATAGTCTGGAAACCAACTATCACGAATCGTGGTTTTTCCAATTGATTGGACGCTTTAACATTCCAAGTATGTGTCATGGTTTCTTGTAGAAGTGGATATTCATGCAGTTCCCAGCTCCTAAATGCCATTTCCAAATCTCTACCTCTTTCAATATAATTCAGGAGGCGTAATTTTTCAGTATCTGCAACTTGAATATGCGGAATTCTCCACAAAACTTTGGTTAATTCAATTATCGGTTTCTCATCTTCCTTATTGGTGATTACTGCATTAATGTCACCTGTACTGCGAATAAGCACTAGCTCCTGCCGAATATTCACAATGATTTTTTTGAAATCTTCGCAGAATCCCATTAGATGTATTAGAGGAATGTAAACATTAAAATTGCCCATCGAGTCGATTATATTGGGATTGTCTAAATGATTCCATCCTGCATTGATTAATCTATTACTTTCGTTCGAGGTGTACGACAGGTAACCTTTGATGGCTGATGTAATTCCAGGATTTCTCACCCTATCCACAACAGAACCACCGAGTTCATAGCGGATCTCATCGAACAAAAAAGCTATCCCATTATTTATCAATTTCAATGTTGCGCTATACTTGTTCTCAGCATCAGTAATTTTTCCCTCAACATATACATAACTCTTCGATGGGAGGGTATAAATGTTCTGGTTTTGAAATGGAATTCGAATCTCATCAGATTTATTTAACGTCGTATTTGCATACGGATGGTGGCTATGTACTTCACAATTTATAATAGAATTATCCATCGAGATATTTTCCCCAATATTTAACATATTGAAACTCATCTCTTTTTCCTTGATTTCACAGCGCTGACGACTACGGTTTTTTTACTACCACACGTACACTTCAAATATATGAATAATCTTCTAAATCCTGAATTGATGCTGACCTTGACGTTATACCAGAACTCTTGTACTGAAGCCGTTGTTTACAATACTTTGGAACCGAATGATGACAGGAAGCGGGAATTTTCAGCTGCTAACACCTTAGCAGCTTCCTGTGAACTGTTACTCTTCCTGGATCTTCTATTGTTTTTATCTAATGTTGTTGTTGTTTTGGTTGTTGTTGTTGAAGGGTGCACGTTGTATAAAAAAACCATATTATAGTTGAAGCTCTTTCAAATGAAGTCTTACTGTTACGGTTTCCTCTTGGAAATTGATCAAATTCCCTTCTTGATCGACTATTTTAACCATCACCACATCAATGAATTTTGTATTGATCGGTAAATAAATGACATTTCTAACTTTTTCAATCATTCGATAACCGCTAGGATAGCGTGAAACAAGAATCTCGCCTCGGCGATGTCGTTCCACTGCCCTTCCTGGAAATCAGCGTGTGTGGAAGTTCTGCTGTCAGCGGGATTCATCGAGAAGGCTTACATAACTAGATCAACATTTGCGCATGAAAAGCTCTCAACCTGTATGTGAGCCGTTTCGAAAAAACACTCCCGAACATGGAGGAAAAAGAGGTACTTACATTTTTTCAGTCTGATCACACTGTCGTTCGATAGCGGTATATACCGTATGAGTTCTAGCAGGAGACTGGCTTCGACGGTCTGATGGCGGACACACAACACTGTCTTCGATGGCGGTATCGTACGAGTTCTAGCAGGAGACTGACTTCGCGGCAATCGAGAAGTTGGCGCAATCCCCTACCCGCGCCGCGCCCATCTTGTTGACTTCTATGCCGCCTGGAGAATATGACAGCATTGCCTCACCGTACCATCCACATGTGTCATAGACGCCACCTAAAGCGAAAGACGCTTCCAATCCAAATATTCCCGCTCGAAATGGGTGCGGTTCTACGATGCCGCCCGAACCCGATCTCCGAAGCGAAAGACGCCACGTATGCATTTTTCGGAATAGCGATTGCGTCATCTGGGATTCCCCACGTATTTTGTTTGTTCTGTTCTGGAATTTTCGATATTCCTCAATTCTTGGAAAAACATCGCTTCGCACATGCGGTTCAATTCTTGGAATTTGTCAGAAGCCCGGTTCCGTTGGAGGCAGATAAGGCTACGTAAACAAGTCTGCGATGACATCATCTGGTGAACACCTGCAGTTCTGCAGGTCTCAGCTTGTCGATGCCTCGAATGAATAGCGGACATGGGTGGACGTCTGGGGGCCACCGTTTCCCGTCGCCCGACCGCTCTGGGACCCCGCTAGGACGACATAGGCGTAGTATGTGCCCAAAATCTCTCGAAATACGCAAGGTATGTACGGCCTCACTCGGAGATGAGGCCGTAAATACTTTGATATACTACTCCTTACTATCCTAGAAACGGTTTCAAGCATTATTCGCTATCAGCTTTCGTTCGTCAGATATAGCCCATTGTAAGTTTCAAAATTGACACACTATATAATATGTTTTATTACTTGATTGGCTTCATAAAGTATACGTGATATATATTATATATATATATATATATATATATATATATATATATATATATATATATATATATATATATATATATATATATATAAGAATAAGGTTGTCAGCAAATCAGACGACCGATGTTTTTTCTTCTTTGATTTCGTGTTAATGCTTTATGTAAAATGCAATTCGAATATATTATTTACACGAAATACGACCCTATTCCTGATTTACTCAAAAATTACCTATGTACTGTCACTTACATTGATTTTTATACAGAAAAAGCGATTATAACAGCAGTGGAGAAGACTCCGACGACCCGGCAGGGCCTTTCTTCGGAGGCCCCACCGGGCCAGCTCGGCCAGCCCCGCCTCAAGGACAAGGAAGTCAAGGTAACTTTCAATCTCGCATTGGATTATTAATATCGTGTTCCGCAATATTTCTCAATGAAAAAATTCGAGATTTCCTTACTGTTGTTAGTGTTCTACATAAGTGATTGAAAACAGTTTCCACAAGTAACTTTTTTACGAATTTCAAAGCAGAATTTATTTGTAAATAAAATTATTCGCGATTTTATCAAAACTAATTGATATCTGTGAATTTCAAACGATTTGCGAAAATAAATCATGTTTACTATGAAGGAAAACTCGAATATTACTGGACTTTATATAGCTAAGTCTTGGATTGCACTTCGACTTGACAATCTTCAGACGACCGATGTGGCGGCTTTTACTCGATGACATGGAGGTAAAAGTAGATTCAGTGATCCTGGGTTCTGCCGGGTCCTGCTCCTGGTTTTTTTTTTTTTGGGTAGTTTGTATTTTTGGTTTCAGAGGTTTGACATGTTTTTTCGGAAATGAGTGTGGGGTTGGTCTTTTTTTTTTTGTGAAGAAAGAGTTTTGAATTGATGAATCACCTAGTTCGGTGTCGGGGTTGGTTTGTTGTGTTTTTTGTTGCATTTTATTTTTTTTGTGTGATTTTTTTAGTTGTGTAATTAAGGTTGTTTATTGTGTGAATTCGATTGATATTTTTAGTAATTTTTGAAGAAATTGTTTTGTGTGAGAAGTGGTTGGGATGTTTTTTTTCTGTGGTGTGTTGTTTTTGTTTGGTGTTGTTGTTTTTGTGGTTTGTTGTTTGTGGTGAACGTAGTTGTAGCTCAAAAATCAGTTGAGATTTGTTTGATTTCGTGTTAATAATTTGATTAAAATGCAATTTAAATGAATTATTTACACGAAATACGACTCTATACCTGATTTACTCAAAAATCACCCATGTACTGTCACTTACATTGATTTTTATACAGAAAAAAAGACTATAACAGCAGTCGAGAAGACTCCGACGACCCGGAAGGGCCTTTCTTCGGAGGCCCCGCCGGGCCTGTCTTCCGAGGCCCCACCGGACCAGCTCGGCCAGCCCCGCCTCAAGGACAAGGAAGTCAAGGTAACTTTCAATCTCGCATTGGATTATCAATATCGTGTTCCGCAATATTTCTCAATGAAAAAATTCGAGATTTCCTTACTGTTGTTAGTGTTCTACATAAGTGATTGAAAACAGTTTCCGCAATAACTCAAGTAACTTTTTTACGAATTCCAAAGCAGAATTTATTTGTGATTAAAATTATTCGCGATTTTATCAAAACTAATTGATATCTATGAATTTCAAACGATTTGCGAAAATAAATTATGTTTGCCATGAAGGAATATTCGAACATTCCTGGACATTGTGTCTTGGATTGCGCCTCGACTTGGCAATCGCCCAGAAATGTTCATCTTTTCATACCTCAATAAACTATTATTTTCTCGATTCAAACAATCAGTTGGTTTTTGGCTTTTGTGATGGTACATTGCAAAGGGCCATATGAGTGTAAATAGAGCTAGTAGGTTCATTTATTGCATATCACACTTCGGTTTTTGTTAGTATTGTACAAACAAGTTGTAGAATATAATAATAAATAATGTATTTGAATACGTCTGCAGGATACAGCGTGGTAATGTAGGTAATTACCAGTGTTGAACTAATATAGTAGGTTCGTGAATAGAATTCACAAATCACAATTGACGTAAGAAAAGGGTGTAACTGACAAAATCGTTCTCATCAAGTGTAACGAAAACGAAATTTTTCGTTACATTGTTACTGATCAGTGCGATTACTGTGTTATCATTCAGCACTAAACTCCATTTCTGACCGTAAGTATAGTTCTTCTGTCACAGATTAGTCCTAAGATCTTTTCCTTCAGTCCGCATGCGCTGTAGATTCCGGCTTCACATTTCGGATCGCGAGTCGAGTTTCTACTGTTATAAATGGTATGTACCACAGAACCTTGAACGAACTGAATCGTCGGTTGTCTGTCTTGTCTTTACCGATCTCTCAAGGAGAGTGTTTGTAAGCGCTGTCAAGAAAGAATTTCAGACCGTATCAATTATCTCATTTGAATTAATTGAATCATCTTCCCATTATTAGTTATACACGGATTTTATTATAGTGTGTTTCATTACTGGTCAGTGACATAGTATATTTTTGTCAATTTTTGGGAAGTTGTGAGTTTTGAGGTTGAAGGCCGTGTGTGAATCTAATAATCGGAAGTTTTCTTTCCAGAAATATTCCTTGGAATGTTTTGTTTTTCAAATTGAGTAGTGACATTCCACAAAATTTTTCCTTTTTGTTCCTTGGGTTCTGCGTTTTCATATATTTTCAGGTTTTCATCCTCATTTGCCAGGAGGATTCAGAAGTTGGTCCCAGGAACAATCTAAACAGGATAATCTGTCTCTGTAGAACTGTCTGCAGCTTCCCAGCAAATACGTTACCTCGCTTGGCAGTTCTGCGAAGTCCTAACTCACAATTTTTTGAGTGAAACCCAAAAAGATTTCCCATGTATGTCTCATATGCGTGCATTTTGTGAAATCACATTGTGGAGGATGAAAGGAAGACACTGGGACTACTTTCTGTGGATCATTTTTCTTCTCCTCCATTTGATATATTTTGAGGCATCTCGAAAGCTTATATGAAGGCAAATCCTCAAAATAACTTCGCATTGAGGTCTTGAATGGGATGCAACAATTTTGACATCAATCGATCAACAACTGGAAGTCAATATGAGTATTCTATAGAATATTCCCAATGTGGATGTGTTTTATGTTCCAAAAAAGTCATGGATGGATAATATACAATATGTAGTAAAGAGAAAAAAAACAACAAAACCGTGCCCCAAGCAGAATACATGTATTTATCCTGTTTGAGGGAGTTCTCTCTCTCTTTCTCTCTCTCTCTCTCTCTCTCTTTATATATATATATATATATATATGTGTGTGTGAGGAGTTAGACGACTGTCTAAGTTAAAGAAGAATCCTTTCAATATTCGGGTGTGCAAGTCTTTATTCTGTTATTCTGTTCAAGCTTTCGAGTCTTTATTGGCTCTTCATCAGGAACTCTACAATGAATTGGGAACAATTGTAAGAATATAATTTTTTTTTAACATGTGCTTACTTACGAATGTGAGGTTAATAATCCTTCTTTAATGAAAACATGAAGGACAACATATCACAACACATCGACTTAATGGTACAAATATAATATTAAACTTTAATTGAAAGATATGAGCAATCAAACACGTAAATAATTGAAAATATGGGAGAAGTTGTTTCTCCTAACGGGCATTGGAAACCATATTTGTAATTTTAATGGAAATGATGTGAATAAGAAGGGAATGAAGTTGACAGGTGACCGATGATTACAGTTTCCTGTGACCTTGTTGCCAACACACAATGAAAATGAAATTGAAATCACCAACCACCCAGGGGTACCAAGTGTGAAATTGTTATCACTACTACCCAGTAGGGGGCGACTTAGTAAATATGAGTAGATGATGCTGAGACTATCAATATTTTTCCTGGAATTTATGGAATTTGGTTCTTTGAAAATTTGTGTCATTTCAAGAAAAGTTCTTTTCCTAAGATTGGATTCATGTTCCAATATCGTCACATTATCATAATCGGGCAAATGATCAAAAATGATTGAATGTTGTGCTAATGAGCAAGTTTTTTGAGATTTCTAATATCGCTTTTATGGGAACAGATTCTATCTTTCAACTTCCTCTTGGTCTGTCCAATGTACTTTTTTTCACACTGAGTGCATGGGATACAATAAACAACATTCGAATGATCTAATACTGGATCTTTATCTTTTAATTTAAAAAAAATTTCATTGAGTACAATTTGATTTTTATAAGAAATTTCAATATTAGGAATTTTGGAGAACAACCCATTGAATTTATGGTGAAGTTTATGAACATAAGGAAGAGAGAGGTAAAAAATTGGAACATTATTATGAATGGAAGAATTATTATGAGAATCACTGTTAATATGTTACCTACCGAAGATGAGTTTATGCAGAAGTCCCTTCGGGTATCCACTATTCAGAAATAATTGAAAAAGTTTTTTTAAATTACTATTTTGTTACGAAATGTGACTAGTTTTCAGCACTCTGTTTTTCATACCTAGCACTAGGTTCATTTTTTGTTTATTTTGGTGGTAAGATCAAAAAAATCAAAATTAAAGAGAACATTAAGTGCATATCTTTTAAGAATGGCGTTTTACTCTACCGAGGAATTTTTAAACATGTAAATGTATTCTGTGATGTAGTATTTTACCCTATAACGATACATATGTGAGTATGTATATATCTATGTATAAGTGTAATTTTAGATTGAATAGTGTAAGGACCTCAAACCTTACCTAATCTTTTTTTGACTAGTCCAATAAGCTTTTGTATACGTTATATTTTGTAACATGTACAATAGTTTCAGATGATGAATAAATGATTGATTGATTGATTGATTGATAGATTCGAAATGTAAGAATCTTCCAGACGCACCAGGCTTCGTGTACCAACTGGTGATAAGTGAGTTATCAGACCTTCCGATAACTTTTGTATCTAAGAAGGGAACGCTGAGTTGGATGTCTTTCTCTTCGATGGTGAATTGTAGTTTTTCATGGTAGGAGTTGAAAACAAGTAACAATTCTTGAAGTTTGTCCTGAGGGGCACTTAATTATTATGTCATCGACATATTTTTCCAAAAAAGGTATCTCAAAGTGAACTCTGCCTAAACAGTCATCAATTAGGTCGTCCATAACATATTGAGCTATTATGGGAGAAACTGGGCTACCCATGGGTATACCCAGGCATTGTTTATAACTTTTATTTTAGAAGGAAAAAACTGTTTTGTCATAAAGAAAATAAATTAATTTGAGAAATAATGTTAGTGAAATTTTGCAATTAGAAGAAATATTGTTCCAGTGTCTGGTGATACTGTTTTTAGCTAATTCCAATGTGATATTGTTGAAAAGTGATACAACATCTAAACTGATAATTTTGTAGTCAACAGGAAGTTGAAATTCATTTATAAAAGAGCAAAATTCAGAAGAGTCATTAACAAAATAATTGTTATGTGAATTATATGATATATATATATATATATATATATATATATATATATATATATATATATATATATATATATATATATATGTGCCGCCACATGTGTGTGAATCCATTGTGAAAATCAAATTCCAAGTGAAAATCATGAGGATGAAATGCGCACCTGGTTCTCATTTCTTCCATCTATCTGAACTATATCTAATTTATTATTGTATTGAAAAATTGGCCCTTGGGGCCAGTTGTATAGGTATATTATATCCTTGAAGTATTCTATTCCGCAGTCCTCTCTCTTAGGGCCAGTCCATTTTATTTTAGTTTTAATGTCAATGGTGCCGGCCTTGAACATTTGTTTTTTTACTCACGGAAGGGGGTTCTTGTTGCTGTCGGTGTGCTTTATTTTCTAGTGTTCAACCATTTATTCAACAAGCAGTTGAAGCACTAGCCTTGAAATTTTGTTATTTGATGCTGAAATCGATTTGGTATAATAAACGAATGAACACGCCTTATCTTTGTATACAATCATATAATTGATCAACACAAAATTTGAAATTTTTCTTCGACAGTTGAGGTTGCATGGTTACCCTGCATTTAAAATACCGTCGGAGGTCGAAGCAACACTGTTTCTAATCGAGAACAGTAAACAATCAACGAATCACGAATCAGCGGTCATTTTGTTTGAGTTTACATGTGACAGAGGTGTTTAGTGTTTCCAGTTTGAAGGTTATTTTTTGTTTTTGTGAAAATTTGGGTTAATTTTGTAACAAGGGTAAGTTGATGCTCTTTCAATTACGATTGAATAGATGTGGCTTTAGTCTGCATGTATTAGAACATAGACATGCAGCTTGATTTCTTAACATTGCCGTTAATATACTGAAGAACACCAGAAATTTATGCAGTAAACAATAATACTCTATAAGGAATTCGTCCTTTCCTTCAGGAATGTTTATCCATAAGAAAATTGATCAATTTCCACTCATTATTATTTGAAGCTAATTGCACTTATAATTTACAACTGGCATATGAATCAGGTATAACAAGAACATGATTTTTTTCATATTGGCTATTCGCCAATTCTTTATCATTGACTTATGTTCACATTTCTGCATTAATGTTGATGTTAATTTTAGTCTGCATGCTGCTGACAATAACAAAGTAGTTTCATTTTTTGTTTAGGTCAAGGTATATTTACAATTGTTTTATGTATTTTTTCGGATTGAACGAGATGAATATATTCCCAATTAAACTACAAGAATACAAAGTTCAATTGAGCATAATATACTCATTTATGTCGTTACAAAAAAATTGCTACCACTCCCATTAGGTATATATATTTACCGGCCAATTTATACCTAAATATCACCTGATATATAATAGGTATGTCAATTTATCTGTTTCAGTCTGCCAGAGGGTATGATGAAATATTCATACCTATTCACTTCGGAGCATGTTTTGGTATATTTCTGTACAAGTATACATGATCAGTTATTCTGTAGTAGGTGGTTTATCATAATTTCTCCTATTGTCAGTTGCTCGGTCACTATTACCAAATTAGATTTTTTGTGTATTGTATTTGTATATATTTGTTAATTTCAGATGGCACCATACTTTTTTGGTACATAGCATTAAGTATATGCTTATATAGGTATGAAAAAATCAGTAATAATAATATTATTGTTTCAAACAGATTCAAAGACAAGTGGTCATTTCGTTTCGAGTGCTTGAATGTACCATTTAAAAAAATTGATCTTGAAGTCTGTTTTTTTTGGAGTTTTTGGCTTATTTCAATCTACCTGAATGAAAATACGAATAGATGTCTTGAACATGAATGTTTCTTGGGTTTATTACTGTTATTAACTTCAATTGATCTGTATGATGTGTTGGTTGGTTAAAATACCCAGAAAACTACAAAAAGTATCACTTATCCACTGCAAAAAAAAAATTCAAATACCATATAAGTCCTATATATAAGTTGACATCATATATTAATCAATTATATAATTATAAAGAAATTCTAAAGAAATTTAAAAATTTTTTTTTGCTTCAATTCTGTATCCAATGTAATAGGAACTAACCATTCCAAACCATAGTGGACAGTCAACCAATTTTTTTTGGTGGATTGTATTTTTTATGTATCTGAAGTATTTGCAGAAGACGAAGCGATATGCCGAAAAATTTCAAGGACCTCAGCAGCAGGCAAAGGCGCCGACGTAGGCAACATTTGCTGGAAAATTTATCCAAAAGGGTTCAAATTTCTTTCACTTTCAGGTCAGTCGGACCAACAATACAAATGTGATATTTATAGTTCTTCATTATTTATCGGGTGTAGAAAAAATAGCGTATGCAACTCCCATGTAATTGTTATCAATACACTAGCATAAACCATACGAAACTCACCTTTGGCTTGTTTCGTATCACAGTCAATGCTCGTGTAAACCCTCCAGCGCCCACAGTTACCAAACGGTCACAGCGGGTATACGGCATGTATTTCAGATTTGCTGGCTCGAATATGAGTAATTGTTGGTCTACCCACAACTAGAGGGCGCCATTATCACTTTTCCCAACAACAAACAGAAAGGGATCAGTGTGTGTGTTGTGGATTTGATGCATCTATTGTGGTTATAATACGTATGGTGGAAAAAATGGACTTTCAATTAGAGTAAGTTATTTTATTGAGAATATTTCGAATAGGGTCTGAATCATTTCATGTTATTTCGAAGGATGAAGGTTGAGTTTATAATAATATTTGTAAGTGACCACCATTATGAGTGTTTGTGACGTGTTACCGTATGGTCACGATGGGCGCTTCCGTTGTCATCTGAGGATCCTGATAAAATGAAGATATTTTTTCTTCCAGACGTGGTCTCACCTTGCAAGAAGCTATAGAGTTAGCATATGCAGATGAGGAGGGAGAAATAGCAGATATATATATATATATATATATATATATATATATATATATATATATTGCTCCTCCTGAACCCTCCATTTTAACTGACGAAGATTCGGCCGACGAAGACAATGGGGGTCTACTAGATAATTCGACTGATCGGCAACTTTCAGCCGAAGCCGAGGTAGTATTTAGTAACAATAAAAGAATACATAATACATCTGTGAGGACAGAAAACACAAATGAAGGGGTAGCAACATCGTCTCAAGCACCAAGAAATGCCGCCAAATCAGGAAAAAATCACCCTAAGAATGTTGGAAAAGAGTGGATTCCAGGAGACTTCTGCCATAATGACAAATTTTTTCCGAAGGCGGATTACTCTAAATTTGAAAATTTATCTCCAACTGAAATATTTGAACTTTTTATTGATGATCAGATCATCTCGCTTTTTGTGAATGAGTCTTCAAAATATGCCCATTTCCTGAATTGTCCAGATCCACAAATAACAAAATCATAAATACGATGTTTTCTGGGAATTCTTCTTATGTCTGGATACAATTTGGTCCCTGGAAAAAGGTTCTATTGGGATTCAGGAACAGATCTCCAAAATATTTTGGTACGCGAAGCGATGCGTCGGAATCGTTTTTTACAAATTACGAGGTTTCTGCATTGTGCCGACAACACCAAAATTGACCAGTCTGATAAAATGTGGAAATTGCGGCCTCTTATCGAAATTCTGAAATCAAGATTCCATGAACATCTGGTTCCTACAGATCACATGAACTTTGACGAATCGATGGTGAAATACTATGGACGTCACAGTTGTAAACAATTTATAAGAGGTAAACCCATACGATTTGGGTACAAAGTTTGGTGCTTGAATACAGAAAATAGTTATCTGGTCGATTTTGCGATTTACCAAGGTAAAAATCCTTGGAATAATGCAGATTACGAGAAGAAATTTGGTACTTCCACAGCTCCTTTTGTTCAAATGGTTGATAAGCTGCCCAACAAACAACTGAGGCATGAATTTTTTTTCGACAATTTATTCATTGGTTTTGATTTACTTGCTCACCTGAAACAGTTAGGGCATGGTGTTACCGGAACAATCCGAGAAAATAGAATCCCTAAAGATTGTCCAATTTATCCCAAATCAGATATGAAAAATTTATGTAGAGGATCCTATAAAAGTTTGATAAACAGAGATGATGGGATAATATTGGTACGTTGGGTGGATAATGCAGTGGTGACATTGGTTTCCACATCTTATAGCGTCGAACCTACAGCTAATGTCAGACGTTACTCACAATCTCAGAAAAAGCAAACTGTTGTAAGTAGACCGGATCTTGTTGGATTTTACAACAAGTACATGGGAGGAACTGATCGGCTGGACGAAGATGTTGCTAGAAGAAGGATTTCAATTCGATGCAAAAAGTGGTACTGGTCTCTTTCGACATGGTTGATTGATGTTGCTGCACACAATGCATGGATTTTATATAAATCTAGTGGAAGACCAATAACCAATTTGGATTTTCGACGCAGCATTGTCAACACTCGCCAAAAAAAACATAAAACTGACCTCAAGATGGGACGACCATATTCATTATCAATCAACCCATCCAGAATAGTAACCGATATAAGATTTGACCGTATCGACCACTGGGTAATTCCGGTACCAAATCAAAAAAGAAGAAGATGCGCCTTCGAGAATTGTACATCTGTGGGACGAACTCAATGTAAAAAGTGCGATGTGGGGCTTTGCGTACAATGCTTCGAGGCTTTTCATACTAAAATTTAGCTCCAATTATGTTTTTTATCATTATACTTTCATGAGAAATAGTTCTATGTGATGTTATCACTAATACATTATTTTTCACAATTAGAACTTTATTGTTATATATTAGCCCAGCGTGACCATATGGTAACAGGTGATTACGTCATAGGTATAAAATATTTTGATGATTTAACATTAATTTTGGTTAATATGGGTCCATTATAGCACGTTGTATCCAAAAAACTTCGAATTCCAAGAAGAAAAAAAAGTTGGGCGCTGGAGGGTTAATAATCATCATCACATGATCGTTGCATAATATACTATTATGTTATTCTAATAAAGCACTTGTTAGTTGAATGACTGTTTCAGCTAAATGTGGATGCATGAAGGGAGTCCTCACTATTTTGATGAATATCAAATTGGAGGTAACTGCCCTCACATCAAAATTGAATGATCAAGGGGTATTAACAAGAGACACTGTGGCATAATTTTTTTCCTTTTAAACAGCTGGATGACTATCAGAGTTTTGAGGAGAAATTTCAAGCAGATCCAGCCTTGAAAAAGAACCTGGTAATTGTCACTCTTTCATATACATGGATTGCTATTGTTAAGCATTGAGTCTTTAGTGATAGAGAATTATTACTGCTATAATGAATGTTTTCACGAACGATGGAATACAGAAAATAGCTCTTCCACGAATTAATCCGTTTCCAAAATCTTGAACTGTTCGACGTGTTGGAATCATTATCAAGAACTCCTAGACATATTTCTATCAATACCGTTATCAACCCCCTTACGACTTGAACAGCCAGACTGCAATTAATGTTGAGGAGTTCAATTAGTTAGATTGCTGTATTGAGAGCGATGGGAGTTCTTGATAATTTCTCCACAATGGGAATCAAAACGTCTAACAATTCAACATTTTGCAAACGGATTAAATCCCGAGAGAACTATTTTCTAGGAGTATTGCAATTTTGAATTAATTCGTGTATTAAAACAAATTGTAAATTATTTCAGTTCAAACTTTATGAAACGGTGGGAGGAACTGGCAGTAGAGATTTCACTACCAGATGCCTAAAAAGAACACTCACTGACGAAGTGGCTGAATATTGTTCCTGGACAGGCCCAAAGAAAAATTACAAAATTTCAGATACTCAGGTTCTAAGGGTTCTATTTAGTGAATATTTTAATTAATTTTGTAGTAGTATTTAGTTGTAGTAGTTAGTAAACTTTGTTTTCTTTGCATGAAAAGTATTCCTGCACTTGTCACCTGTTCTTCTCACTTAATGATATTTGTCAATGTATTGAATTATTCTCAAGGAAAAATGTATTGTTCTACTGTAATACATGACTATTTCACATTTCATTGAAAGAGTAATGGACTTGTGCAAAGAAAATTTGTGAAATGATAGTTTTCCTACGACCATATTGGAAAGTAACACATATCGAACTCTCTACTCCCATGAAAAGTGACCTTTATTCTCACCCGTGCGGCAAGTACTTTCCGCACGGCTGTCAATGAGCCGTCAAACCCGTGATTCCTGTAATATTTACAGATGTGATTATTATTTGCTCTTATTACTATTCACATAAAAACTGGACTGAAAACTAATTTATAAAAAAATAAAGAAAAGTGTTGTCGCTGAAAATGCGGTTGTATCTCGTAAGTCGATTTACCCTATTCTAATTATGATAATTCTTGTATTTTCATTTGATTAAAACAAAATTGACTGTCACAAATAAAACATGAGATTAGTTAGGCAACTCAATATACACGATCTGATATTTACATAATATGTATATATCAGATCGTGTATATTATATCAATAGTTATTTATTGTATTAGGGGCGTAAAATGGGCTTTTATGGACCGCAGCGTGTAAGTATTAACAGGCCTAGGTCCATAAAAGCAAATTACGCCCGAAATACATACAACATTTTATGCACGACCGGTATATTTGATGTCATGTAAATAGATACCTCTTTGTATTTAGAACCCGATAGAAATACATCAAAGCTGCAGAAGTGATGGAATGAATGTTACCATGGCAACTCAGTCAATTTTTCGAAATAATATTAAATAGGTCATATTTGCTGTCAATTTTTGTGATGACAGATAATTTATTGGTGATTTTGTAATGGATTCAAGCGACGAAGGAAGTGTGAAATGTACACTCCTGCATAATTCAGATATATGTTTCAATAATTTTGCATTTATTGATATCATCGAAATATAGATTTCTATCGATATGAGATTGAAATTCACTTCAGCGCTTGCTCAACGATTTCATCGCTCGCCGGGCGGTAAAGTAGTCCTCGGGCGCTAAAGCGCTACGCTCGGTCGTGCATAAACAATATTATCGTTTAAAATAGGTGATCGTAAGAAAAATGGTGTACATTACTTGTGTGAAAGTGATTTTCCGCAATAGTAATGTGATATACTATGTCAACACTAAATTGAGTGTGGAAAAAAGGACTTTTCCGTACGCTAGTAGAAAAATATGTCTTATATGTTCGAATGTGCGCTCTCTATTACGTAAAACTCTAACAACCAACCTTCTACTTCAGATGCTGTAAAGAAATCTACTGGGGTTTCTGAGAAAGATTTTGAAATAACGGTTAAAGATTGGCTACGGCACGCTCGCCAGCGAAGAGAACGAGCGGATAGAAAAGAAAAAACTAATAAGAGCTGAAGGAATCTGTGTGTTTACTTTCAGAATGTTTTTTAAGTTTATTGTTATCGCGAAGTATTTATTTGAGTTTTGTTTTTATATTCATGATTATATATTATTTCACTAAATGCTTGTTTGTATTATTTCAGAGGTTGGAAATTAATGTACGATAAAATGAAAAAGGGTAGGTGTCTGTGTTCTTATAAAACATTCCAAAGGTAACCATCTGTATGTGGAGTGTATCACCAATAAGTAATTTCTTTTTCCTGATTGGACTAATTATGCTCGATGTATTTTTCTGTTGCTGAACTCCACGGGAAAAAGGAATTCTGAAACAGGGTACCGCTCCTTCAAATAAAATTGATGGTTCGTACATACGTATTCGAAGCGGCGGTCTCCCTTTGTTTCAAATTCAAATATGGTCGTTGAAAGTTCGGAAAAATGCTTCATTCTTCTTCTTTGCGAAATAATACGTATACGTTTTTATTTGTCAGGTGCCATTTGCAACTCATTCCACCTTTTCAGCACTTTTTTCCAAATTATAACAATATCGTGCATAGAGTCTTATGATTTTTTTAAATTCAACAAATGAAGTAGGGGACAGTGAAATGAGTTTTTAATGATGATGAATGAAAGTGTGTTTCGATAATCTTATTGGTGCAAGGAGGAAGATGGAAAATGCCCCTTTTTTTCGATATTTGAAGGGCCACAACTTGAGAACGAAGTGAAACTGCCGCTTTTCAACTTCAAATTTCTCTTCAGCAGCTGAAAATACGTAGCACTACTTGAATTTTCGAACTGGCCACAATCTGATGAACGACATTCACCCAGGATTGTTTGATTTAATTTTTCTTTTACCTTCGGGACGTTCTTTAAGAACACACCCTGTATATTATGATCGATACTGTATACATGATACATCTCTGAGCAATGCCATAATCACTTCTATTAGACATCTTCATAAGGAGTTCAACAGCGATGCCAGGGACACTTCCTAATGAGTTTGCTAGTAACTTCACATAGAAAACAAAATCGATTCTCTTATTATGCGGTAATATTCTGATTCACACAGAAAATTACAATATGACCACACATAGATAATAATTTGAGTATTGAACATGGAAGTTCCGAAGCAAATCGCATAGACTTTTCCATAGTGGAAGACAATAGGACATGCTTCAGTGATTGCAAAAAGACATACCATTTTAGCATACCTTTGAGATCACATATAGTTTAACACAGTTATTTTACTTTTTAACACGATGCGGCGGACATTTGACAGCAAATGCGAGCGGGACAGGCAGTACAGAGGAGCTCTCATGCGAGCTTCAAGTCGATAAGTTACTTCCATAGGAATTAACTGTTACTGCTTAGTGCTTGCTGGGTTTCATCAGCCTGAAGGATAAGGTGAGTAGAAATTCTATTTTGCTATTTTTTAGTGTTTCATTTTGTCTGAGAATATTCTACTCATCTCATCTCAGGATTGTTCCTGGTATTGAGATCATTCTGTATTCTGTGTGTCTTTAGAAGAGAAATATCTGTCAGTTGAAATATTCAGTAATCCTAAGTTAGGAATTTGTGGTTCTTCCAAATTTGAAATTTTCCGCTATAAGACAGATATTCCTTTTTTGTGAAAATGCCGAATTCTTGGGAAGCCTTTTCATGTCTGAATTCTTCTGATCGCTGGGCGATTAGTATCTACCTTCAGTAGATTTTAGAGAAAAAGTTATATTCAATATATTTTTGTATAAAAATCATTAGAGCTTTGGTAGAATTACTACTGTTGTAGAATCACTAGTTTTTGTACTTCGTGAACACATGTATTAAGAGTTTATGAAACTCTTCATTCTGTAAATTTACATTCAATATCTGGATGTAAAGGCACCTGTACTTTTCAGTACACCCAAGAACGTGGTCCTTGAATTTTTAAATCGTAACTCCTGCTCATTTTTTTGATTTCCTTTCACGCTCAACACCTGGCATCTGAAATTGGAGTCCAAAGAAACAAGGGAGACTCACCTTACTCCTGTCATCGTAACAAGGGAGCCTCACCTTCCTAGCCAGAACACGCTCTTTACCTGGCATCTGGAAATTAGAGTCCAGGAAAACACTAGCTGCCTCCATAACAGGGGAGACTCACCTTACCCCTGTCATCGTGATAAGGGAGCCTCACCTTCCTAGTCAGGACCAGGAGCCATTAGCAGGAATACCAGGAGTTACTAAACCAACAGTCAGTCGATTTGAAGCCATCGTTTGTACCATTATTATGCCTATCCAGGTACTGAAGTTATCAGGTATCCATTAAAGGATTGCATTTTTTTTTATTGATTTTTATTGCTCCCCTTATAGTTGCAACCCTATGAATATGAAGTAGTTGATAATTATATATACATAGTATATTGATTACTTATAAAAGATATTAATTATAAATATTAAAGATTATTATAATTAACTGCTGCTTCTGGCGCCCTTCTCTGTGATCAGCAGAAGTCCAGATTACTCATAATTAACTCTTTAAATTTGACATAGTTATTCTGAGGAAACCCTTACTCACACCCTGTTGCTCTAAGTCCTGAAAAGTAATTTAGTTATAAGTGGCGCTAGCCAACGTGGGGCTTTTCTTTTGAAATCTTGGACTTGTGATCTGTCAATTTTACTGACCTCAGGAGTTGCAACTGTATGGAGCAAATTTCTGTGAATTTTGCTAGTGGTTCTATTTTTGGAATATTTTTATCTTTTACCCTGAATAGTGTTTTTTTGCTCAAATTTCTTGAGAGTATTTTTATGATGGATCCTCACGATTTGAAGGTTACCGAAATAAATTATGAATTGAAACTTCGCAATGTTGAACCTACTGGGGATGTTAATGAAAAGAGGAAAATTTTAAGGGGTATTTTGAGACGAGAAAGTCACTAAAATCAAAGAAACTTTAGCTGATTTGAAACAACTAGTAGCAATTTGACTCATTTATCGGAAAGACTTCAAAAACTGAGAACTGAAAATCAGGCTGAAGAGGCTGCTGCTAATTTTCATTTTGTGATTCCATCCAAATGAAATTTTATATTCTGTAAATGAATGCATTTAATTACTTTATGCGGAAACTGCACGTCAAATGAGGAAAAACATATGAACCAGGCTAAATATAAAAGTACGCCGCTGGTAGAAATTAATAATAGAGAATGCGTACTACGTTTATCCAAATTATCTAGGATGATACTGAGATTATTATGATTTTTTTTTCTAAACATCGGCAACTTGGAGTTCATATGGAAAACATTCCATTGTGAACAATGAAATAGTAAAATACAAGTATTTCGAAAAATTGCTTTTCTCAAAAATAGTCCCTAAAATCAAAAGTTTGCCAAATAGATTGAACTACTACCGAAAATCCAATTGAACGGCAATTCGCAAGGAAAAAATACTGTTTCTTCACTAAAACTATTGCCTTCGCTGTTGTTTACAGTTCCTCGAAATAAAATACATGTTATCATTGCCATGGCGATTCGCATAAATGAACATTCCACCATTTCTTATATTTCCACGCGTCAATTATAAGGAATATATGATCAAAGGAGCACCACATGGCACTGCTGGTGCAGCTACTCCATCTGGATGGATATCCTCTGATGTTTTCATCAAATACTTGGAACATTTCACTCATTATTCCCAGTCAAGAATAGATAATCCGGTCTTACTCATCATGGATAACCATGAATTGCATATTTCCTTGAGAGCCATAGATCTAGCGAAGTCAAATGGTGTTGTTTCATTAACCATTCCCCCACATACCTCTCACAGGTTGCAACCATTGGACCGATGTGTATATGGACCACTCAAGAAATTCTATAATGATTCTTGCAGATCATGGTTCTTAGCACACCCTGGCGAAAGAATCACCATTTACGATATCGCTTCCAACAAAAAATATTGTATCAGCTTTTGAAAAAACTGTAATATATCCATTGGACAAACATATTTTTCCTGAGGAAGAATTCATGGCTTCCTCGGTGACGGATAGGGAAAGGGATAATGTAGCTGTTCCAAAAACTTCATCGCCAGAAAAAGAAACTCCCAGAAATAATCCCTCCACCTCAAGAATTGAGACACCTGTTACACCACCAAACCAGTTTATCAGTCCAGTTACATCACAGCCATATCCCAAGGCCGTTGTGGAACGATCACAGGAGAAGGGACACAAAAAGAGAAACTCCAACATACTGACAGATACCCCTATCAGAAATCTAATCGCAGAGGAAACTACAGCGAAGGTCAATAAAGCGGCTAAAGGTCGGGTCAAGAAAAACACTCGTGTTCCCAAGAAAAAGGCAAAACGAGCTGAATCTCCTGCGAGCAGTGCATCTGAATCTTCCATTTCAGATTCAACTGATTCAGATGAAGTACCTTTATGCGAGATGCAAGAGGAGCAGGATATTATTATGGAAGAATTGAAAGAAAATCATTATGTTCTTGTGAAATTCGCATCAAAGAGAGAGATCAAATCTATATCAAATTTTTCGTAGCGAAAATTCTTCATATTGAAGGCGATCAAATTACTGTGAGTTTCATGCGAAAACACGACGATAAATTCATATTTCCTATGGTAGAAGACATATCTACAGTAGAGAAATCTGATATTCAAATCAACCTGCCAGACCCATTGAACACAGGTGGAACAGCAAGAATGTGTAGAAGCCTCAAATTCAACATCAATTTGGAGAAGTATAATGTGGGGTAATGCAATAATTTAAGGAATTTGGTAGAGGCCACCGTACCCCGACATTATGACCAATGTGCCCAGTGTGTGGGCACACTGGCCGTTTTACCATAATTTTTTCAAGTTCAAATATCAGTTTTGTCAATTTTATATTCACGCTTTCAACTGTCATGAAATATGAATGAAAATATATTCAATCAGTTGCATATATCAGTTTTCTTAAATATATTCAATTCAGTCTCACACACCCACTTCAAGAAAAAGGTGTCCACTCTACCCCGGTCTCCCCTATCCTACAGAAGAGTTACTAGCCAGTAAATGCAATAAAGACTTTGGAAATTAAAGCGACAGCTCCAATGAGAACAAAAATCTTCATTCCACCAAGTATACGGTTTCTCAAGTTTTTCCAAAGAGTCAGGAAGATGAGCTCGTGAAATATATTCGGCTTTCTTCTAACATGAATTACGGTCTAACATATAAGCAGATACGAACTTTAGCTTATGACTATTTGAGCGTTTTGCCCAGATGCAAGATTCCTGACAAGTGGAAAGCTGCGAAGATAGCTGGCATCGATTGGCTTAGGGGCTTTATGAAGAGAAATAAACAACAAATATCTCTAATAAAACCAGAAAGCACTAGTTCAGCCCGATCAACTGGGTTCAATAGAAAAAATGTGTCAGAATTCTTCGAAAATTATACTTTTGTATTGCAAAAGAATAAGTTTGAGCCTGAACAGATATAAAATTTGGATGAGACGGGAGTCACCACAGTTCTAAAAACCAGTAAAAATTGTGTCCACTGAAGGCAAGAAACGAGTATGCCAAATATCATCTGCAGAACGGGGCGAATTGACCACATTTGTGGGAAAGTTGATGAAGGTTCTTATACATAGAATAAAACTGATTGATGATTTTTGTTTTTGGTAGTATCCCAATAATGACGATATATTCGTCACGTCCCTCAAAGGGGCCGCTATCCGTAATGACCTGGCGAGTTATGGAACCTAGAACAATGGGAGGCCCCGAATGGGAACCGACACGAGGCACTTACCTCAGCAGGCACGTGCACTGACTCAGCTAGAATAGAACCTTTAAAACCAGAGCCAAGCCGTCGCCATCATCTTTTACCACTTTGAAGTTTTACAGTGCATATGTGCACAGTGCAAAATAAATTGTTTTAAAAAGTCACCCTCACGAAAAGAACTCATTTCTAGCGTATTTCAATTTTTGAATTTTTCAGATTGTCTCTGGCTGAACTTGTCGATATTTTGGAAGAAGAAGATGATATTCCCCAATCTAATATATACATATTACCACCTGAAGACGAATATGATACTGGAGTTGACAGTGATGAATCAGACGATGAGCATATTGGTGATATCAACCATCTTTCACGAGGTATTCTAAGTCAGCCACGTCAAATGACAGCGTTGGTGCCAGAAAGTAAAGAATATTCCGATTCCGAAGACTCATTGCCCTTGTCCCAATTACAAAAGCGACTGAAACTAAATCAGGGAAACACGAATATCGGAATAGAAGAACTATACAGTGCGCATCATAAGTGTTACCCCCCCTATCGAACTCGTTACGGGACTCTTATTAGGAAAATCGCCGAGACACGTCGATTTTTGATGTCTACAGTGTACATTCTCGTATGTATAGTGCACCCCTAATCTCATCCCTGACTGGAGGGGAGCAACCCTGTCAAAAAATTTAAATAGCATGGGGTGGTGAGTGATAGCTTATTTGAAAGGGGGTTTTATTCTCTATTCAACCGTGCAAAAGAATTGAAATATGCTACATTATTTCAAGAGTTAGGAATGTTTAAGAATAACGACAATTAACGTAGCGCACTCACCCTTCGAATTACAAAGTCGGCCCTGTATGATATCGGTGTTGGGTCAGACGTCAAGTGAGACGTATTTGTCGTATGCGTAGATATTAACTGCACGTTTTTGTAGGTGTTTTCGGGTGTTTGCGGATAAATGGTCAATACAAGAAAATGATATCACGGATAGTGCGAGTCGGTGTATTCTAGCTGTTAGTTGTGCTTGCTATTCATCTTCAAATAATGGTTGCACCACGTGCGTTGAATGAGAAATGCGAAGCAATTGTAATTTTTGGTGAGGCTCATCGAAATTATCATGCGGCGGTACGAATGTTCAATGAACGTTTTCCGGATCACCCTATTGATAGACATTATTTCAAACAATTAGTGGAAAAATTTTATGAGAACGGCAGTGTGCAAAATAAACCACGTTCTGGGCGATCAATTACAGGAGAAGATAAACAAGTGGACATTATGAGCGAGTTTGTGAATAACCCGTCCTCATCGAGTAGAACTGTAGCATTGAATTGTGAGGTTTCGCAGATGACGGTATTGAGAATTCTGAAAAAAAAAAAAATGTCATCCCTACAAAATAAAAATGGTGCATGAACTGACGGACGATGATCCAGACCGCCGTCTAGAATATTGTGAAATAGTATCTAACAATATTTTACAAAATCCCAGCTATTTAAAACATATTTGTTTCAGTGATGAGGCTACTTTTTTTTTTAAACGGTCATGTGCATAGACAAAATGTGAGGTACTGGTCCGATGAAAATCCTCGACTTTTTCGCGAAACTCATACCCAGTTTCCCCAAAAAGTTAATGTGTGGGCAGGGATACTGGGTGACCATATTATCAGTCCGCTATTCATTGAGGAAAATTTGACGGGTGCCCTCTATTTGGAAATGCTGGAAACAGTGATAGATCCACTCATAGTGACAACTGTCGAAAATAATCCAGACGAATTTGACATGGACATTATACTGCAACAAGATGGAGCTCCTCCAGTTGCTGTCAGGACATATTTGAATACTGTTTATGCAGGACGATGGATCGGGCGTCGAGGATCTGTGGAATGGCCTCCAAGACCACCAGATCTAACTCCTTTAGATTTTTCCTATGGGGTTACCTAAAATCTAAAGTCTACGAGACTCAGTGTCACTCTATTCAGGAGTTGCGTGCGCGGATTACGGAAGTGTGTGCAACAATTACTCGCGATACCTTGCAAAGCGTCAGGACTGAAACACAGAATAGACTCTATTTTTGCCAGGAGGTCAACGGGGAACATTTTGAACATTTACTGTAATAACAGAAAAAGTTAGTGTTAGTTCAGTTGCTTTCCTGTTTGTGGTGTAATTCTTTGCACGGTTGAATAGAGAATAAAAGCCCCCTTCAAATGAGCTATCACTCACCACCCCATGATATTTAAATTTTTTGACAGGGTTGCTCCCCTCCAGTCAGGGATGAAATTAGGGGTGCACTATTCATACGAAAATGTACACTGTAGAAATCAAAAATCGACGTGTTTCGGCGATTTTCCTTACAAGAGTCCAGTAACGAGTTAGATAGGGGGGGTAACACTTATGATGCGCACTGTATACAAAATCGCAATGGTTTGTAGACCCATCAGATTTACTTAACAATAATATAAGCACATTTTGTAATCCAAAAGACGTATCGCCAGATGCAAAGCAAGCGTTAACACCAACTGACTTTTTTCGCTTAATTTTCGACAACAAACTACTGGACACGATAATAGAGAAAAGTATCAGGCGCTCTTCAGAGGAATACAGAACTCAACCTTACAATGGACGAACTATATGTTTTTTTGGGAATCCTATTATTATCAGTTTATGGTAGATACCCGAATAAGAGACTATATTGGTCAAGTGAAGATGACGTTCCTAAAATGGACGTAGTTAAGCAGAAAAGGTCCAACCCACAAATCATCCAAATTCATGTTGTCGTTTGTAGGACGACTATATAATTCCTTTTTTCTAAATTTGCAGAAATCGTTCCCACAAGCGTTGTGTCTACCAAGATATCTATCAAAATCTAACTACAAACGTGGTTGAACAGGATTTTCAATTTGAATGAAAAGTTCAAGTGGTTTGAATGTTCTCTACAAAATGTGAATTGATGTCATTTGGTACATTTTGTTTCCTGTTGAAAAGCACCAAGTGGGTTGAATTTCTTTAACGCTCTAAGATAACCTGAGGATAATATGTATTTTATTTTTGGAAAAAGTTCCAAGTGGCTTGGATGTTTTCTACTTTTGAATTACATTACTTATTTTATAGTTAGATATTTCTTCTGAAATCATTCAAACCACTTGGTCGAGTTGGATGTTTTCATTCTGGCTAGTATAACCGGCATCTTTGTGATTCCCGGAGTCTGCTACAGAAAGTAAATTCGCGACAATAAAACTATTCGTTCACAATTCTTTTGCTAGATTTTCCAAAACATTATAATAAAAGCAGTGCTATGTCTGGAAGAAGAAAATACATGTGTGAATTAGTAAAACTCAAAGAAAATGAAACCAAAAATAATGCAATGATAGAGGATAATATGGATACAGATTCGAATTATTATTCGCATGTAGAGGTAAGTTTGGAATAGGGTTAGTTTTGGGAACAGTTGGAAATTTCATGTAGCGTCTCAAATGAATGATAATGATTTTGAATATATTTTAGGTAATAGGTTTTGCACGTGATACAAATGATAAAAATGAAAATGAAAGTGTACATGGCAGCCACAAAGTGGAGAATGTAGACGAAAAAACGGCATTATTTGTATCGGGTGGTATCACTGCTTCAGATTCTGATGTGAGTACCCTTTCTACATATATATTATGTTATAGGCGGTTATTTTTGGAATTGTATGCTTCTCAGAAGAATACAAAAACTTTTGGGAAAATTTTGAAAATATTTCAGGTAATCAGTTTTGCTCTCAATACAAATAATATGAACAATGAAAACGAAAGTTTCAAAAGCGGTCATACTATGGCATATGTCGATGAACAAACTGGATTTCTGTTACCGGATAATATTATTACTTCAGATTTTGATGTACGTACCTTACACAGATGTTATAGGCAGTCAGAAATGAACATTCAGAATGTTATGCTTTTCAGCAGAATATAAAAAATATATTATTGAAAGATTTAAATACATTTCAGGTACTAGGTACTGCATCTAATACAAAAATTGCAAACAAGGAAAGTGAAAATGTCCAAAGCAGTCATGATATGGCATATTTTGTAACGTTCAATTTTGTGTTTCAAACCATTTTATCTAAACTCAACTTCTATACCTTTGTCTTTCGTCTGAAAAACTATCTTTCAGACTTACCCTGTATTCTTTCTGTTCATATAAGACAACTTCAAATTTAGTACTCCCATATTTTGTCCACCCGGTAGTTATCACCTGTTCTGATACTTAGCTTTCTCAGTAATACCTGCCGAGACTGAGTGTGAGAGTCGTTGGCAAACTATTCGAATGAGCCCCAGAACACAATACTCAAGTTTATCTGAACTTCGTGAGCCGTTTATTCACTCAATTCACAAATCACATTCATATAGTAACCTTAAGCATAGTAGATGCATTCCTTGTTCATTGGTGCTATTCGTATCGGCATCCACCGCAAAGAAGGGTTGCCTAGAATAACAAGACTATTTTCAAATCTCATTGCGCATTTCAAATTCTTACAAACCTTCGTGGCAGAAGTCCGATACAATGACGATAAACTGCGACAGCACAACAAGACACATCTATACGTCTGATAATATTGCGAATTGTTTTTCAGGCTTCGTGATTGTGGGCCCCAGTAGGGCTATTATTCATTGAAATCCTCAGACTTTGTGTGATGCCCTGAAAACAAAGGGATTAGTGATCGTTAATCTAATCAAACTTTGAAAGATTTTGTTGTTCATTTGTTACTCATTTATGGACTTACCTGTTGTGGTTGATTTGAAGTTTCCAATTATTGTTTTGATTTCCGAAGTGAGCAATGTCATATCTGCATTTTGACAATGTGTCAATGGTACCAGCTGCTATAGTTGAGTGGTTCAGAACAGTTGATTTAGAGTAACTTGATTTATTATGCATGAAGAACAGGAGGCAAAGTTGTGAGCATATCGTATGTATTTTATAACTACTTAATAGATAAATAAGGTTAATGAGTTTCGTAGGCGAAAGAAACGATTATCTTACGTTCGTACGCCATCTAGTGGAGACTTAGGAAGGTGATTATCGGTCTGGAGCGATTTTGAGTACTAAGTTGGCAACCTCTGATCAACGAATGAGTAGGATGGACGTTTTTTTGAAAAAAAAGGTTGTGTGAAGGAAAAGGTTTTTTCGTAAATGGCGTGTGTAGTTAACACGAAGAATTTTTGAGATCTGTTGGTTATGATCTATCCTTAATTGGGACAATTTTTCGAGTTGATAGTAAAGATATCGAGTAGTAGTGCTGTGTATTTGTAGTTGAACTCGAAATCTAACTCCTGTGAGGATTTTTTATTTCACTGCCATCTTGTGAAAAAGTTTTCCATAAATACGAAAAGTGTTGGTACTGAGGAGTATTCTGAATCTTCAAGAGGTCCTTTGTGCTAATATTTAATTCCATTTCATTTGAATATTTCTGTTCTTCATATCCTTATAACATTTGCAGACGATTCTCAACCTTATTTGCCGAGCAATAAGGACCATAGTCGGCTGCTCCCAAAACTCAAATCGCCGCAAACCAGCGATAAAGAATAAAATATTGCAAGTTTTGCGAAGTCTCGATTGCGAAAAAAAAGGAACCCCGACACTCGGGTATGTAGTAGATCTTTCTTTATATCTTCTGAGATATTGTTGCATTGGAAATTTAATATTATTTTATCGCGGTAAATATTTTTTGGTGCAATTTTTGATCAGCTCATTCTTTCCTCCAGTAACTTGCTAGTGAACTGTTGGTTTTCACGACTTGTTTCGAGTCTTCAGGCAAATGTGAATGGCTCGAAGAAATTTGAATGTTTGCGATCCGAAAATTTCGTTGAGTAATAGTAAGGCGAAATTAGGCCAAAACATGAAAAAAAAAATTATTTCAGATTCACTCAAAAAAAAAAATAGTATCTAGCCGAAACGTTAGGTTTTGAAATCTCACGTATACAGGGTGGTCCGAAAAGAAGCCACTTTTGTTGTTACAGGTCGAATTAGTTTATTTTTTTTGATTTTTGGAATTGTGAACGGGGTGTACCACTGTACAATGAAATTTCTGTACAGGGTGGTGAATCTAATTGTGCTTGGGTTGAAAGAAAAGTCAATATTAATAATGTTAAGTTGAAGTTTAGTATTGTTCTTTCTGGAATTCACTTAGATGTTCTGGTGGGTGATGCAATAGGGCAAGCACTATTACCTTGGCTATTGCTTCAATATTTTATGATTTTGTTACCAAAAGAAAATATTTGTTTACAAACAAAACATTATTCAACTCGATTATAGGAATCTATGTGGTCAGTCTGAGGGGTGTTATGTTCAGGGTGGTCTCCAAAAAAAAAATAATAAATAATAAATGGGAAGAAAAGTTAAGAGATTTTCGAGTACAAAAAAAATATATACAGGGTGTGGTAATAAATAACAAACGCACATCAGTTGTTTTTTTTAATATTTTCCTGAGAAGGAATCTGATTTTGATATTCCATTCTTAGGGTTTCTTTTCTACGTCAGAAATTCCACGTCTGGTCTGGACTGATTTTGATGGACTAGGTGTCCATTCTGGGACAGTGGAGGATATCTGAATATAGATCGAAGCCTTGGTATTCCATAGGACACCTGCAGTAGACCCGGTCTCGTTATAACTATTGGACAAACTGTACTCCTCCGGAAACCAGGTTTTATGTGTAACTTGTGAACGTTTGATCATTGGGAGTCAGATATTATTTAACATATGCCCAAATAGTAGGTTTTGCTCATATTTTAGTGCTCGAGCTTGCTTGTTTATTGTTAGCGGAAATTATTGCAACCCCATCTTGCTTGCTTTTTTTTTTTAACCCGGATTACGGTACGCCTGAGCTCACGCGACGCATATGAACTTTCCCCCACCATTGGCACATTTGCCAGACTTTAATTTCTGCATTACCTTTTTTTGAAACGCGCTGTGAACTCTCCTACGTAAGGTACATTTCTAAATTCTCTTCAGCGCTATTGTAAATGCTCATTTGGAAATAGTTTTTAGTTTGTGCGCATAGTGGCTTGACCTGCTTGGTAATTTGAAAATTGACTCAGAGCTATTTTTTGTGCTTGCGTGCTGTGGTACGACCTTCGCTTCGGCTTGATTATCGCGGGTTCTGCTGTGAAGAGGTCTCAATATATCCTTTGTTGCTGTCGCTAATTAAACCGAATTTGTTGTTCCTATTGAATTGGCCTTTACTTATTTCAATCCTATTTGGTAATTTGGGGGTTGAGAAATCAAACCGTGGGTATTAACGTGGGAAAATTTACCTGGCGCCCTTAATAACATCAATAAGTTACGAACCTCCCCATCTCCACTTGAGTTTAGCCTGGATACCCGTCTGTCATCAGGCAGCCGTGGTCAATAAGTGACCTGGTATTATAAGGACAAATCGGTAGGTCGCAATTTAGACGAAAAAACCGGATTTTTTGTATCGGATGGTGTTATAGCCTCAGACACTGATCTAGGTATTAATACTACTACTACACTACTCACATACCAATTTCAATTCAATATTCAATGACAATTTTATAACACACTGTCTGAGAATTGTGAATTATTAATTTGAAATAATGTGTTAATTTTTTCCTTTATAGTGCATTAAAATGAAGACTTCAGAAAGTTTTTTTTTACATAACCATTTGGTTCCGAAAGGAAAGATCATTCTGAAATACTATTGTTTCAATGTTGCACTTACTCTTCAAATAATGTTTGTATGTTTTCTTTACCAAATAAGCTCATTACTTCTATAGATCTAAATTTGCTGAATCTTTTTTTTTCTAGTATGTGGCAGTAAGTGATATATCTCTTAGCAATTCTTCAGCCAATTATGAACCATCATTAATTGAAGATAGCTCTAGCCAAAAGGGGCCGAAAAATGAAATTCTCGATGACACGAGCCGATTCAAAAATAAATCGGAATAAAAATCAGCCCTGCATCAATCAAAGAGGTGAGTAGTAGGACAATGGGCATTCGACAATCAAAGGGGTAATTTGAGCTCGATGGCCTTAGCTGTCCATGAGGGTGTAGTTCTTCGTCAAACAGGTGGGGGGAGGGATGACGGCAAGCAGAAATGAGGGTTGTGAAAAAAAAATGTTGTGTTTTTGTGGCTTGTGGTTGGTGGAAAGAGCAAATAGGGCGTTGCTAGTGGAGCTGTATGATTGGGGCATTGCTGTAAGTGGTCTGTAGTTAGAGAAAAAACAAATATGGCGTCTCTGCAAACACTCCACCATTGGCTGTGGTTGGCTGAAAAAAGCAGGGCTAGTGGGGCTGATTGGTCATTGAAGAAAAAACAAATATGGTGTCTCTGCAAACACTCCACCATTGGCTGTGGTTCTGGTTGGCTGAATAAAGCTGGGGGCGTTGCTAGTGGCTGCCATTGGTCATTAAAGAAAAAGGCGTCTCTGCACCCCACCATTGGCTGAAAAAGGGTCTCTACACTCCACCATTGGCTGAAAAGAGCAAGGCTAGTGGCTGCCATTGGTCATTGCTGTGACGCTCCACCATTGGCTGAAAAAAGCAGGGCTAGTGGAGCTGATTGGTCATCAAAGAAAAAAGCGTCTCTGCACTCCACCATTGGCTGAAAAAAGCAGGGCTAGTGGCTGCCATTGGTCATTGCTGTGACGCTCCACCATTGGCTGAAAAAAGCAGGGCTAGTGGAGCCGATTGGTCATCAAAGAAAAAGGCGTCTCTGCACTCCACCATTGGCTGAAAAAAGCAGGGCTAGTGGCTGCCATTGGTCATTGCTGTTTAGGCGGCTCTGCTAACCATTATTGGCGGATTGGTTCACTCAGACGTCGGGGGTGGAGCCTCGGAACCCCCCAAAATCATCATTGCATCAAGTGGACTGAAGGCTCTACTCCAACCCATAAATTTGAAGAAACTCGGCACAGTATGATGGACTCGGACTCAGTGCTAGAACTAAAAGAGTGTTGTGTCTGCCATAGAAAGAAAGTATATTCCAAACCACATGTACTTTAGTGAGCACAAAATAATAGTTGGCCTATGTGATCTTGGATGCTATCAATCAAGACCTATCAAAGTTAGTTGTCGATATTTTGGAAAGTATTCTGTTTCAAACTCGCCCCAGACTGAAAGAAAAACCTTCTACTTTCGCCATATACGACTACCTCCTAGAGTACAGCATGGAATCAAGCAGTGAAGTACAGAAGCCGCTGTGTGATACCTCCAGAAGTGGTGAAACTTTGAGAAGAGAAAGTATTTCAAAATAGGTAGAGATTTGCAAATGAAAAATGACTTTGAGAATTCATTGTTTTTTTATTCCCACCTCTCCTTTTGGAATATAAATTGATTTTATACTGTGAAAACCATTTCAGACATTAAAAAATGGTTTCTTCAGAGTTTATCGCTTTGCAAGCTGTGTTGACAAGAAAACACACACGGAGATTTGAAAACCAGTCATTCGAATGGAATATTGCGAGATAAATTAATTATGGGTTTTTCCAAACGTTGATTTATTGAGATAATGATATCGATTGGATGCAGGCGCTCTGATAGGAAATGAGGAATTGATAATGAAATTAGTTTTTGCAACGAACAGGAAATTAAATAATGTTATCAGCTGGATGCAGGCGAGCTGACAGGAAATGAGAAATTGATAACGATATTGGTTTTTACATGCAATGCGATAAGAAAATTAATGAAATATGGGTTTTTCCAGTCGTTGAGATGAATGTTTCAATTATCTAGAATGTGGGTGTAACATACATCATTCTCAATTATGCTCTGGAGTAATAATTCAGTATAATTCATTTGTTGGTGAAGAAAACATCTGAAGCTGTTGAACATTGTGTTTTTTTTGCGAAAAGTTTTGCAGTGCAGATACATTGGTGTAGACGAGTACCGTTTCTGTTCTGAGTTCAGAAGCGCACACACACACACAACGAAAGGCTTCAATCTACGACGTTTTTTCAAACCGAAAATAGTTTTTTTGCTATCCAGAAGACATATTCAATAAATGTAAGTAGATTTTTGATTATTTTGAGAGCTTTTTCTAAGTGTTCAATATACTTACAGATGGATCTATCAGAAATTAAAGAAGTTACAGCTTATCCAATCCATCTTGGCACAGGACTAATAACGTATATGCCCAGCAATCTTTGTGAAGTATACTAAGAAGAAAAAACACCTATTCTATGTGTTCACTGTGTTGAAATTTATTCCTAGAAGGTGTTTTTTCTTTCGTCATGGTCTACACTACCAGTGTGCAACTGGAAAAGTATCTGAGTTTGTGCCAAGATGGATTGGATAAGCTCTACCCTTTCAGAGTCGAGGGAAACAATCAAGTTATTTGATTTGCCCAAAGATCAGCCCCATTTGATTTGTGGGATATAAATTGTGACAACCAAATTTGAAGAGACTGCGTTGGTGCTGTTGGGAAAGAATAACGTCTTCCTACCAAAACAGAAGTGTAGCTGTAATCAAGAAAAACTTGGAAAAATTCACCCCAGAAAAATACGGCTTGGTTTTCCGAGGATATAGTGGCCAAAAAATTCTTTTTGAAATCATCGATATCTAAAAGGTTAGTAATTGATATTTTCAAGTGTTTGTGCCCGAAATTCATAATACTGTAATGTCGGATATTGGAAGTGTAAGCGATGGAGTTGTTGAAATTTTCCGCAAAGCTCTGGCGGAAATTTTGATGAACTCCTCCATTGCGGAACGTGAAAGATGGATCAAACTTGCCAATAAAAATATATCGCTAATCAATCGAGCTATTAGGAATGTTGACGTTTCATCACACGGTATTTATACGAAACTTCAGACAAACTTGAGACATCTCAAACGTTTCAGACTGCTGACAAGACGACACTTAGAAAATCATGTAGGGGGTGGTGTAAGATTGAGAGAAAAACGTAGTGACAGGGTTATGTGGGAGGATATATTTTCAATTTTCGCAGGACGTATTCGTACAGGAGCTATTATGAATTTAAAACATAAAAATGTTAATCAATTTTTTTACGATGCCTTTTGGCTTTTCAAAGGCCGCATCAACAATATTTTGAAAAAACAATACCCCTCACTGAAAGCAAATACTGTTTTCTGCGGGGTATTCATAAAGAATAATGCAGATGCTACCCAAATTAAAAGAGAGTTCAAATATTTCAATACCCGAAACTTTATCATTGATAGGGGGACTGACTTGAAGGAATGGTTCTCGATACATGTCGTCGATGTGATTTCCAATGAACTCTCAGAATTCCAAGAACGTGATAGTGGGTGGGCACTCAGTGGAATAGTCAGTTTAGAAGTTAATATAAATAAATTGTAAATGGGTAATGGGGCAAAATCTTTCATTGAACTACCTGAAAAGAAAAAAGGGGCCTGCGTCAATGTTAAAAATTCAGACAATGCATGTTTTGCTTGGGCAATTGTTAGCGCCCTTTATCCTGCTAAGATCAATACTCATCGCACTTCATCATATCCAGATTATTCAGAGGTATTAAATTTGAAGGGAATCGATATGCCTATGCGAATACCTGATATTGATAAATTTGAGAAAATCAATAACATATCTGTGAACGTATTTGCTTTGGAATTGACGAAAAAACAATACAATGTGGTTGTTGTTAAATGTACCAAAAAGAAACGCGATAGACACGTAAATTTACTCATGATACAAAATAAATATTTTCCAACAGTGGATGACTATGAGCCGATGGAAATTGATGATGATAAAAGTGAAATGAAGTATCATTTCTGTTGGATAAAAAATTACTCGAGACTAGTGAGGAGTCAAGTAAGGAAGCATCACAACAAGGTTTTCATTTCCGATTTTTGCTTGAATTATTTCACCTCGCAAGAGACTTCGAACAAACACTCTGAATACTGTCAAAATAAAAATAAGTGTAAAATTTCCTTTCCACCATACAAATATATAGAATTCAAAGATCATTTATATAAAGAGAAAAATCCTTTTGTTATTTATGCAGGCTTGAATCTCTCCTAACACCATTCAAAGAGGGTGTGAGTTTCAAAAATACGGCTCGATATCAGAAACATGTACCTTTCAGTGCGGGATATTTTTTAAAGTGCTCCTTTGATGATTCTCTGTCACATTTCGATAGCCATCGGGGTATGGATTGCATGGATTGGTTTGTCAAGCGGATGGAGGATGAAGCGAAATTCATTCAAGCAAAAATAAAGACTATCATTCCCATGGATGAACATGTTGATTTGGAAGATGCATCCACACATTGTCATATTTGCGAAAAACCTTTCAATGCTAAAGATAAAATCAATAGAGATCACAATCATTTTACAGGAAAATTTCGTCGCGGATTCGTGCATGTGCAATGCAACTTGGGCTACAAAAAGACTCATGTAGTTCCAGTTGTGTTTCACAATTTTAGTGGATATGATAGTCATTTTATTATAAAAAAATTGGCAAGTTGTAGCACTCGTAAACAAAGTCTCACAGCTTTACCGGTCAATTAAGAGAAATACATTTCATTTACGAAATATGATGAAGAAACAGACATAAAATTTCGCTTCATCGACTCGCTGCGATTCTTGGCAGCCTCTCTCGATTCCCTCGTTTCAACCATGCAACCGGACGATTTCAAAGAACTGAAAACAGAATTCCGACATTTGGATAACGATTCTTTCAAATTACTCACGCGCAAAGGCATATTTCCTTATGATTACGTTGATCACATTGAAAAACTAAATGATAGCCAGCTGCCATCTCGCAATCACTTTTATAATAAATTAAACGATTCAATGATTGATGAGGGAGATTATGAGCATGCGCTCACAATATGGAAGGCGTTCAATATTCGAAATCTAGGTGAATACAGTGACCTTCATTTGAAAACTGACATTATGCTTTTGACAGACTTTTTGAAAAATTTCGAACTGAACGTCATGAAACGTACGGCCTGGATCCTGCACATTATTTCACACTTCCCGGTTATACTTGGAGTTGTATGTTGAAATATACAGGATGTCGGCTGGAAACGTTACAAGATGTTGATATGCTGCTATTTTGGGAAAAAGGTATACACGGTGGTGTTTCACAAGCTTGCGACCGCTACTCGAAAGCCAACAATAAATATATGCCCGGGTACGATTGCAAAAAAGTGCCCAAAAATTTAATGTATTATGATGTGAATAACCTATATGGGGACGCCATGTGTCAGTATTTACCATACGGTGAATTCAAGTGGGTTGACACAAATATTGATGTCACAACTGTACCCGATGATGGGAAAATCGGTTGTGTTTTGGAAGTCGATTTGACATATCCGGAACATCTTCACGATGAACATCGCGATCTACCCTTTGCACCTGAACATAGACAGCCTCCAAAGTCAAAACTTGCCAAATTAATGACCACTCTGTATAATAAGGAAAAATATGTTATGCACTATAAGAATTTAAAACAGGCCTTGGCAAATGGATTGGTTTTAACTAAAATTCACCGTGTTTTGGAATTTAAACAATCTGCATGGTTGAAACCTCACATAGACTTCAATACCGCGCTTAGGACTGCGGCAACCAATAGTTTCGAAAAAAACCTATATAAGCTTTTAAATAATGCCGTTTTAGTTAAAACGATGCAGAACATACGGAAGCACCGAATAGTCAAATTAGTTTCTCAGTGGGAGGGGCGTTATGGGGACAAAAATTTGATTGCAAGTTCAACTTTCAAAAATAGAACAATTTTCGATGAAAATCTGATGGCTATTGAAATGCAGAAAGCTGAATTAGTTTTCGACAAACCCTTGTACATAGGTATGGTCATCTTGGATCTTTCAAAAACTGTAGTATACGATTTTCATTATCAGTATATGTTGCCAAAATTCGGTATTGACGCTTGTAAGCTTCTCTATACAGATACAGATTATCTCATCTACGAGAAAATCCATGATGATGTGTATGAAACAATCAAGGAGGATATACATAAATTCGATACAAGTGATTACCCTCCAGATAACATATATAACATACCCCCCATGAATAAGAAAGTGGTTGGTTTGATGAAAGATGAAAATAATGGTCGTATTATGACAGAGTTTGTTGGTCTAAGATCAAAAATGTACTCTCTTCTGGTTGATGTTTCAAATTCGCAAAATCCAAAATGTGTCAAAAAGTCAAAAGGCATCAAATATAATGTTGTTAGAAATGAAATAACTTTTCAAGATTATTTGAACTGTTTACGTGAACAGAAGGTTCTCTATAAAACTCAACGTACAATTCAATCAAAACAGCACAATGTCTACTCGACAGAACAAACAAAAATCGCTTTAAGCGCATTCGATGACAAACGCTGCTTATCTGAAGACTCAGACGACACATTACCCTGGGGGCATTACAGTATTATGAATCACACGACATGAACAATTGAATATCAATTACTTATATGTATTTATTATATATGTTTTTGAAATATAAACCCATATTGTGATTACTCGTTGAGTTTTGTGATAAAAGTCCATAATGTGTATTTTGTTTTTTATTTTTCGAAAGGTCAATGTTCATAAGTGGAAAAAATATTTTTACTATGATACAAAAATTCTCAAAAAAGATGCTATAGATGTTCTACATATCGGGCAATTTTCACATTCAATAAAACAATCTACACAACAAGCTAAGTGTTTACAAGGCATAAACACAACTTTCATTTCATTTTCTAAACAAATTTTACAAGTATAACGCTGATCTGTAGTGTCTGATGGGGATTGGATGTTTTTAAGTTCAAAATTTGGATTTTCGAGTTTCCAAAATTCACATTTATCATGGTATATTTGATGTTGAGCCCAAATTTCATCTTCAGGCATCCCCTCTCTCACCTCAAGACCACAGTAGAAGCACTTTACTCGATCACTTCTACCTGTATAAAAGAATCCTGCCTCGGCGAGGTCATGTGGTTTTTGTTGAATACATACAGGCCAGTCATCGAACGTCTTCAATCGAGCCTCAAAATTAACTTTATCTTTATATACAGGACGTCTTTTTCGTCTCACATAATCTCCTTCATCATCAAAAAATTGACAATCAGGTTGCCATCTGAAATGATCCATCAGAGGGTCATCTCCAGCAGTCCATCTAAATCCTTCAATGTGACACTTTGGACACACAACTACATCATCTCTGCCAGGATAAATGAATCCAGCATCAGCAAGTTTATCTTTTGGAAATTCAGACTTCCAATTACGAAGTTTCAAGTCTATCCAGATAGGTGTTGAATGAAATTTCAAGTATCACAAACATTCTTGCTTCCACCTCCATTGCCGCAACTGAAATGAAACTCTAACGAAGATATGTTTAATATTTATTGAAATTTCTTTCTATCCGAATCAATCAATACTTTATCTCTAATGAAATACATGCATTCTCGCATACAATAGCTTTCACAACTATTACACAAATCACATAGAGCATATATAATATCTGATGCTGAATCAGCCTGTTGAGAAATTTTTGAAGCTGTTTGCAAAAATTTATGATAATAGTCGGAAAATTTCATTTTTGACAACATGCTAAATTTTTGACTGATGAGAGTGTCCAATTGCAGAATTTCATATACGTCACTCTCCAACAAATGAAACATTTCAATGTCTTTGGAAATAACGCACAACTTCATATCTTCGCTGCACTTCAAAGTGATGTGGATGGTGTCTCCGCTATCTGAGAGCATCGCCGCAGCAGGAACACCATCTGATAATCTGCTCAGCAAACTGATCCCATTCGTAGGTATTGAATGACATTTGACAGTCGGCATTCAGCGAATAAATCAGCTTCACTGCAGGTTCGAAGCCTCGTGCAGGACTAAGGCCACAATGTAAGTTGAATAAATTCGCACCAAAGTTAAACACTGAATTGAGTATGTAGAAACGTTCACATTTGATGGCTTCTTGATACATTCGACACACTCGATCCAATTCAGCATCATAATCAAAGTGATCAGACGAATCGTAATCAGAAGTTGGTGACTCACTACGATCTTCAGGCATGATTGCTACTGGACTGATCAAAATTTCAAAATTTCCAATGAATTTATACCATCGAGTGCACATCCGGCTATTGATTGGTTTGAAAGGCCCTCATGTAACTGAATATTTGTGCTTGTTTTTCATTCATTTACAAACGATTTGACGCATCAATCCAACTGTTATGTGATTTGTCCAAACCCAACCATTTCACATAGACCTTATTTCCCTTCTTCCTAAGGACTTTTTCCACCAAATAAACATCGGGATTTTTCGATTTTTGTAATTCCTCTTCGTGAAAAGCACCACTGATTGGACGCCCCTCCAGATCTTCCAACAAGTAGGTAATGGGGTTGGTAATTTTGACTTTTGCTACGCGAAAGATCTCACATGTCCAATTGGGCATATAACCTTTCTCGAAAATATGTTTGACCTTGGAAATTCGAACCATATCACCGACTAGGAATTTTTTTCGTCCAGTAGCAATTTTGATGAAATTATAAGCAGTGTTGAGAACGTGCTTTTCATTGGCTTTCGTAACATCCGAGGGTTTCATGTTGATGGTGCGATGTTTGCGATTGTTGTAATTCTGAACGAGTTGCGGCAGAATATCCAACCATTTGTAGGAGCCATTCAAACTGAAATGTTTGAAAAGTTTCTCTTTCAGAGTTCGAATCACACGTTCGGCAATAGCTGCTTTTTTCACAGCATACGTACTATAATGATTGATTTGGTGTTTCTTCATCAAATTTTGGAACGTTGAATTGTAGAACTCTCTGCCCAAATCTGACTGTAGATTTTTGGGACATCGCCCCCCACTCCTTTTCAAAATTTCAGTCATTGCATTGGTGACGTCTGCAGCATTTTTACTTTTGATCGGCTCAGCCCATAGGTATTTGGAGAAGGTATCGATGACAACCAAAATGTACTTGTAGTTTCGGTTGATTTTGGCATAATTTTGAAGATCAGCAAGGTCCATTTGCCACAAATCATCCAAACCCTTAATTATGGTGCGACGGCGTAGAAAGTTTTTGCGAACTGCCCTATGAAGTTCATTTACCAGCTGAATCTTCTCTTTTGAATGTCCTTCCATTCCGATGGCACATACTAAACTGTGAATTTATTTTGGCTTCGGCGTGATCAAACGGAATATTTCTTTTTGTGATTCGGTCAAGGCATCGATGGTAGCTTTTACCTCAAGTATATCTGAATTCATTTTGGTAATATCAGCGTTATGTTGAAGTATGGCAGCCGTAAGTTTCGAATGTGTATCATCAGCCAATAAAGTTGATCCTTTTTCATTGAGATGATATCCTCTTCATGTTCAGTCAATACTTCCTCAATCTGAGTATAACCTTTATTGTGTTGTTCTGCAATAGTTTTTACTTAAGTACTCAAGGTGGTTTGTTCATCAGTTAATTTGTCGATGTAATTTGTATGTTCTACCATGGCAGTTTGAATATTTTTCATATTTGCAACCGAATCGTTGTGTAGATTATCCATTTGAGATGTAGTTTTCATCTTGAAATCAGCAAGTTGTTCATCGGTATTTGCGATTCGTTTATCGATAAGTAACATGGCTTCTCGAATATTTTTACTTCTCAAATTCATAGCATTTACTATATCTTGTTGTCGCTTGTGTCGCTGTGCACAAAGTGAAGCAAGTTTCCCCCTTTCCAAAGCTTCTCGTGTAATTTGTTCAAGCAAGTTATTCAAATTGCTATCCACATACTTCTTATTGGCCACATCTTCACCGTCTGTTGGCATCTTGACATTACTTATTTTCAAAAAATCTGCATCAATATTCCCATCGTGAGTATAATTGAGGACTATACCTGAGCACTCACAAGATCCTTGCGGCTCTTCATCAGATGCCGATTTGACAGAGTAACCGAACTTGTTGATACTCATAATGAGACTGATGCAGTGTCGAAACATTTGAATTTATTGGATGACACCAGCCTCCTTCAATTCCTCAATAATTGCCACGATCTCATTATAAACAGATGTATCACCTGCCGATTCAGATGCAGTGAGAAGTCTCAACCTGTCGACCAGCTCATTGACATCATCCCAATACACATATTCAACTGGTTTTTCGTTGAATGTCAAACTATCGATTGGAATGCCACTACCAGTGGTGTGGTGTCGGAAGAGAGGTCTGATGATATGCTTGTATTTATTTTTGATAGTACCCTTCATACGTCCACGACTATTCAGATGAGGTATTGTCAACTCCAGAATCCTTTTATAATTTTCCAAATCTCCCTTCTCATATTTTTTGGGGTAATCATAAAATAGCAATTGATACAGACCTGGTGTTTCTTTGAAATTATATCCTTCTGTTATGATTTTTCCTTCGCGAAAATCAATTTCCTTTCCCCCCAGGAACCATTTTGAAGAAACAAAGTCGTATATAGGACCGTAAACCATATCAATTTGCTAACTTCTACCCAAATATTCCATGATATATTCCCGTGACATTGTTGGATATTGTTCTAGATAATCATTCAATACATCCTCCGGAATCTTTCGATTTGATTCCAAACTATCGAATACCTCATCTTCTTCTTCAGCATCCGCAGCAGCAACCTCTTCCAGCTGTAGAAATTTGGTGGGTTCTAAATGCTGCTGCGTTTCTTCCACTTTTTCAGGTTCTGTTTTCATCAATTATTTGACATATTTCGATTTGAATGGTCTCAGTGGGGGTGGTTTCAATTTTCGTTTGGGTGCTGAGTATGCAGCAATTTGTTTCAGCGGTTCAGTTTAGGGTTCGAATAATTTTTGAATAGCTTCATCTTCTTCAGACTTGCCCAATTTCAGTGCCGAGTATTTCCTTCGCACTCCTTTTGCTAACTGATTTATTTTTGATTCTCGTTCAGCATCAGTAATTTGATCATCTATTTTTGTCGATCGCATGATGCCTACTGAGGAATCACTTCAGCATCACACTCTTATAAATTTGTCAAATCCCATGCGATATCTGCCATTGTTCCTATCGAAATCTTTGACAATGACGAAAGTGCCAAATTCCTCGTTCCAACATTTCGAGCAAATTGTCTTGAATTCGTCGTAGGAGAAATCAGGTGAGACATGTTCACCAAAGACATGTTTCAAATTCATGTCATCCTGCTTGAATAATACAATTACATTACAGTTGTCTCGTATAAATTGTTTGGGAATTTTCGAGTAAGTTTGGCAAAGGTATGCGGCATCTATTGACTTGTGTCGGCACATTGCATAATATCCTCGAATTTTATTTTGTTTATCGCAAGCCACATCGTCGAAAATGAATATGGAATTTTCTCGAGCTTCAGTCGAGTCGATTATTTCATCGTTATCTTTGAAGGGGAAGTAACCCATACCTTTGATTTTCTTCATGACCTCTTGCAGCAGTTGATATTTCGGTTGAAACAATGATTTCGAGTATACGTAGACATTTTTGAATTTTGCCCCATTAGGGTTGAATAACAAACTCAACATGGCATTGGTTTTACCACACCCACTCGGACCGCAAAATATAGCTCTGAAAGAATCGGGTAACAAAACACCGTGTTTACTCTTTTTCGACACGTTAACAAAATCCAAATTTTCTATAGGCAGCGTAGGTTTCTGCTGAGTAACCTTCATGGTGGCTCACATTGAACTGTGGAAAAGCATTGGAGAACAGTGCTTGGGGGCGATTCAAATCGAAAGACGCTAATTTGGGAGAGAAAGCAGCCTCTTGGTTCGTAACTACTGCCATGAAGACCAAACGCAAACTCGGTATGGGTGTAAAAAAGACATCATTCAAAAGGGCCATCGTTCAGAGAATTAAAAAATCTCTCAAATCTCTCAATTCGGGTGATATCCACAAGTCATCGCTGGCTGCTCTACGTGTTGCTAGACGTTTGGTTAAACAAGAAGGAGGTCGCAAAAAAATTCGAGTACCTCGAATAATACCAATCGAAGGAAAAAGTGGTGGTATTCTACCTTTGATACCAATATTTGCTGCCCTTAGTGCCCTAGGTGGTTTGGCTGGTGGTGCTGCAGGAGTTGCCAAAACTGTGATTGATGCCAAGAACGCAAAGAAAAAACTTCACAACAAAGCAATGGAAGAGATAGGAAAACAGGGGTCAGGATTATTTTTGAGGAAAAGTCGTCGCGGCTATGGACTTTTCCTTCGAAAACAAAAAAACTCCCGTTGAATCTACCCAATAGAGCCCTTTTCGATGTGGAGTTGAAACGATATGCTAAACAATTGAAAATTCCTCATTTCAAGGGAGTCTTCATGCGTGATCAACTCGCACACTCCACACCAGCAGCCAAAGAATGTGCCATCGTTAATTTGGATTTGCAAAAAAACAGAGGAACTCATTGGGTAGCTTACTGCAAACATGGCAATGAGGTGGAATATTTCGATAGTTTCGGTCATTTGAAATCACCTGTGGAATTGGTGAAATATCTGGGCAATGTCAATTTCATACAACAATGATCGCTATCAAAATTTCAATGAGACAAATTGTGGGCATTTGTGCTTGGAATTCCTTTATAAAACTAGTGTGTAGCACTGGTTGAGGTTCAGTCATGTCTCTGATTGTCACGCTGACAAGTCATACTTCCACGGCTAGCAGTGACTTCACCAACCCGATTTCCTTGGACCCTGACGCCGAATACGGTTTGGCTTTGATTGGTTTTCACTCGTACAACAGCATCCCAAACAAGTTGAAAAGAGGAAGTTAAAAAGAGAAAGAAAAACGACGACGACGCCGCTGAAAGTGGAGAGAAGGAGGACAACGATATAAGTGATAAAGTATTTTCTCTGAAAGTCAATCTCAATACTCTAGAGTGTGAAATCTACAGCAAAGTACACGCCATTGATTTTCGACCTGCGGACTACATTGGAAAATTACTGGGATTCTCACAGAGATTACTGCCACCTGGTCAAGTTCACAAGTCTGATCTACCTGTGAAAATTGTCAAAGTTCGAACAATTCACCTGGATTGTAATATAACTTCGGGTGCTTATTTCAACGGACGACCTCCACATACCATCTACGAATTTGCACCCAGAGACGACCCCGGTTTTGCCATCGACGAAGTTCCACTTAATTTGATCTATCTACCTGTGACGAGCAAAGGTTAAATAAACAATATTACAGTACACATTCTCGATCAAGATTTGGCTCCGGTGGATTTCGGAGGTGAACTTAATGTCATGAGATTGGTTCTGAAAAGACTCTGAGAGATGGGTTTAGTTTTTGATGATATATTCAATCACAACACATCCACACCATCAGTAGTGAAGAAGTTCTCCAAGAGATCGGTCACTTCCAAACTTTCCGCTACAAATCGTCGCTTTCTACAATCATTGGGTTACAATGTTGTCTCGACACGTGTTCGACATCTACCGCCGACCTCAATTCGACGAATCCATCCAACGTTTGGAAACTAGAACTCATTACCCATTTGTGAAATCCTTCGAGAATAATGATATTGTTGAAATTTCGATGCTGTGATAAGTATCAGAGGAACGATGAAAAAAACTGCTGGAGATGGAACTGTTAATTTTGTCGATAATGCACCAGCTTTCTTTTTCGACTCTATCTCATACGAACTCAATGGTAAAGAATTGGATACAGTTCGTAATCCTGGAATAGTGAGTACACTCAGAGGATACTTGTGTTATAGTGCAGACGATACCAGACACATGTGTACATCTGGATGGAATTATCCCAATGGATCTCTACGAAATGATGCTGACGGATTTTTCCCATTCCACTGAAACACCTTTTGGAAATTTTCAATGATTATACCTCCGCTACATGCGGTAAACAGTCTCCACGTTTGGTTCGTGCACGCAACGATAACAACAGCATATTCATCAAAGATGCTGCCAATGCACCTGGAAAGACTACTGCCCAATTGAAAATCGATGACATCGATTTGAAAGTGAAACACATTTTCCCTAATGATGAAATTCGTTTGAACCTATTGCAATCCATCAAAGCTGATACACCTATAATGATACCCTTCCGAAAATGGGAACTTCACGAACTACCAGCATTGACTGAGAGATCAACGAAAGAAATTTGGGCTGTCAAAACTGCTTCTGCCATGGAGAGCCCTCGATATATCATCACAGTATTCCAAACAGGCCGTGTGGACAACTTGCATAAAGATCCCGCATACTTTGATAATATTGATATGATGGACATCAGATTGACATTGAACAGTGACATATACCCGCACGAACAAATGAGATTGGATTTTGAAAAAAGCGATTTCGTTGAGGCACATCGTACCTACGCAGACACTTTTACTCCAAAATTAATGATAGCATCATGAAAGTTGGGTCTCTTCTTGGTATTGAACACATCCCAAAAATAAGTGACCCACACAATAAGGGGTCACCCCGTTTCTTTCCCATGGTAACAAGCACTTCTTACACGAGAAAACTTTCGAACTTTTTCCAAACTCTCTAATCTAATACCAATAAATCCAAAATATCGAATGTTGCAATATGTCGGGGTTCATAATTCAATGATGACCCTTCTGATTTCAAATCGAATTACACATGCTTTCTTTCTCATCACAGCTGACATCTTCAATGAACTAGACACAAAACACTCCTTATACCTGATGCTCCTTGATTTCAGCGAAGCATTCGTCACACTTGACCGTACCACAGATTAGAGAATTACAGATAGGAAGGTTGGGCAAGACAAACAAAATTAAACAGAGATAGAGTTGCACACCAATTTAGGATATGTTCCAAAAGTCACCGAAAATGCGGTTTGGTGTTCCGGAAATCACCGCTAGTTCGGTGATCCTGAAAAAGTGGTGATATTTGAAACACGGTTGCCTGAAAGCTGGTGAACCAAACGTCAATTTACTAACCAACGCTTCCTTTGCGGTGAGATTGACAAGTGACAACTGACAACCGTAAATTTATTATTGTTGTGTTATTTGAGACTGGGATTGTGAATTATTGTCATTGTGATTGTCCCATCTATATTTCTACAAATATATGGATTGCTGTTGCAGTATTTCACTATGGTACTTTTTCGTTCAACTGTATATACTTATCTCATTAATTGCGATTTTCATTAATAGGACCTTGAACTGACTGAAGATATGTGCTTTTGTGGTTATTGCCAGGAAGAATTGGGAACGCTGGACAATCTGATGGCTGCCTCATGTATTTCTCACCTATGTTTAAAAGAGTATGATTATTTAAATGTGGACACGGAAACACACAAAATTTGGGGAAGTTCTTCCAAACCTTGTGCAGAAAGAAATAAAACTGATAGAGGTAACAATCCCGGTAGCAGCGAAAATTCTACCAAACCCTGTGCAGAAAGAAATAAAACTGATAGAGGCTACAATACCGGTAGCAGCGGAAGTTCTGCCAAGCCTCGCTCTGATAGAAAAGATGACACTAATATTTGGTCAGACCAGGACACCAAGCTTCTAATAAGCCTCTACACAGAGCATAAACATAAATTTTTATCTCCAATGTACAACAAAAAGAATGTATGGAACATCATTAGTGAAAGATTCAAAGAGTTGGGAATAAATATATCTTCGTTGAAATGTGACGAAAAATGGCGAAATATGAAGAAAACTTATGATAAGGTTCTTAAAGATAAGAAATTAACTGGAAATTCGAATTCATACTGGAGATATTTTGACGATTTCCATGAAATATATTTTAATGACCCACATTTCAATCCACTATGTACAGTGTCCAGTACAGGGTCAATAAAAACCAGTATGACTCCAAATGTGTCTGAAGACACACCAATAGAATCTAGTTCAGAAGAACAACCTACCAAGAAGCTCGAGGTAGAGAAAGCTAAGGAGAGTAAAACCCTAACGTTGGCCCAAATCGAAGACCGACGACAGAAACGTCACGAAGAAAAAATGAAAATGAAGGCTGAAATGTTTAGTTGGTTCAAAGAAAATTTTGGATCAAATAGGCCAAAAGAAGGTAACAACTAATGCAGCGTGCTACTCTTGAAAAAATCACCTAATGAACTGATCACGTATTTCATTTTTCTTAGATAAGTACATTTGTTTAGTTTTTAGTATTGTTGAGAACATAGTTATCGGTCCAGAGATTATTGTTTTATGTTTATCGTTTTCTACAAAATATGTTTTAGTTAGTGTTTTCTGTTTACCTATTACGTAAGTAGAAATATCTGTTTTTGTTAAGTTTCCAAAGAGTCTGTTTATCTTAATCATTTCCTGAATTAGGTTAGAAATGAAAGTATTTTTTGCTATTTAAATGAGTATTCATTAAATCATAGCATTCATTATATATTCTCGTTTTCTTACTCCTATTCTTTGTAAAGCTAAATATACTGCTTCATTTATAGGATTATTATCATCATCTATATCTATTCCAACATTATTCACATTAAAGATATCATTTTGATAAATACAAATATTATGAAGAATACAACAAGCCATTATGTACTTGCAGGTCCAATCCACACACTTCATTTCGAAAAAGTTTAATCGTCGAAATCTTCTTTTGAGTAAAGCAAAAGCTCTTTCTATCGTGGATCTTGATTTCGAAAGATTATAGTTGAATCTTCTTTGGGCCTCTGTGAGATGGCCATTATCTTTGAAAGGCACCATTGAAGTTTGTAGACATGGATAAGCCTTATCCCCGATAAGATGAGAGTCATTTGGAAATTTTTCTTCTCTAAAAGTAGTTAAATACTCAAACACCTCGCTTCTCCTCAAAACAGTGGAATCGTGAGTTGAACCAACTTCTCCCACATAGCAATGCGTGAATAACATTCTGTGGTCACATACAGCCTGAAACATTCAAGCTGAAATAACCTAACTCAAATGACTTGTAATCTATCTTACCTGGAGAATCAATGCTGGAAAGTTTTTCCTTGTTATGTAAGAAATTCCATTTTGTTTGGGTTGACTTATTGGAATATAGCAGCCATCAATAACCCCTACTGTGTTTGGAAAACCCATATCATTAAAATGAGTTTGAACAATCCGAACAATCCACTTGGCCAATTGATATAACTTGGTGCCATCTCTAGAATTGCCATTGTTACTTTCCTCACTGCTCGTAAACCAGTGGCTTTACCTACATTAAAGCTGCGAGATATTGATCTGAAAATTAAATAAGTTTTTCAGCATACATTTTAATGAGACATTCTGGGGAATGTTTTCACCCCGTTGAGTCAGTTTGATGAGTTGTAAACAAGTTTAAATATAAATTATCATGCAAAATAAGTTTTAAGATTTGCTCAAGAAATGAATAATACCATACCTGTAACTTTCTGGAGTTGAAAAATAAGTGAGAGCAAGTAAAAGATGTTCTTTTGCTGAAAGTGGGTGTCTGCCAGTTATATTTACACCGGATATTTTATTTTCTAGAACGGAGAGCAGATGGTTGAATGTAGATCTGTACATTCTAAAATGTTCTCTGAACTCTCCCTCCGTATAGGAGTCTACAACCTCTTCCACAAAATTTCTAATTTTTGGCTTAAGAACTAGAGGACCTCTATGATTTTCGTCTTCCTCTGACGACTCATCGGATGTCAAAAGTAATTCTTGAAAAAATAATCCACCTACTTCGTTATTCATTTTTGGAACTTTTTTTTTAAATTCAAATTATTATAATATCTTTTATCTTTCTATTATCCTTTCACAAGATGTATAGAAACCCTCCTTTCAATTTGTATGATTATGGGGCATGGGCGTTGCGTTGTGAATTGTTATTTTTTGTCACCAATCACCATAGTGTTCCGAAAGTAACCAGTAATTATAAATTTTTCAGATAACCGCTGTCAAATTTTTGGTTAGTAGCGGTTAGCATCTGGTTACTTTTGGAACATATCCTTAAAACCCACTTTGAAAGCTGTCAGAATTATGACACAGATCAGCTGTGATTATGAGGTAAACAAACAGATTACCTACTCTCCGATGTTCAATTTCGTCAATCAAATCATTAATTATAATGATTATAACAGATTACCATCACCATCGGACTGTCGATGAAACAAATAATGTGTACGTACATAATAGGTGTTCTGTCTGTGTCCATTAGTAGTATTTGTGTGTTTACAGTGTTCTCCGTTATAGCATTTTGAACAGTTTATTCGACTTTTGAGGATTATAATATTTGGATTCCGTTTCAATTGAATTTGAAGCTGAGAATGGATAAGCAAAAAAAAAAGTGGATTTCGTTGCATGTACCAAAACTGCGGAAGGCGTGCATCTTCTGATTCAACAGAAACTTTAAAATTTCATAGAGTTCCTAAAGATGAAACAATGTAAGTAGAAATTATTCTGGACTATAGTGTCATAGAATATATTCATTCATTGATTAGTATCCTACGTATCAACAAAATTGTTTTGCGATGATTACACAGTAGATGTATACAAGAATTGATTGCGACAATGTGAAGTAAAGTTATTGTTGAATGGGAATGGTTCGAACTTCCATTGTCTATATTATTAACTCTAATTGAAACCTGTTGAATGAAAAGATGAAAATACAAACGAATTCAAATAAAGCAATCAATGAAATAATATTGTGACAAGAAAATTGAGATACTGAATGTGAATCATTACTCAAAAATATAAATGAAGAAATAAATGAAATGGTAAGATGAATAATGAAACCAAGTTTCAAGTTGAGTGTACTCACCACGTTTCAATTGCTGGTATCCTCAATCGTCTTCGGGTGATGACTGTCATCATTAGAGTTAATAGTAATAATATAGATAATGGAAGTCCGAACCATTCCCATCAGCAAGAAACATTGTCAACCACTTTCAAGCAAAGTTATTGTTTTCTGTATCAAATACAAGTTTCATGTTACATTTCAGGTGCATGCGTTGAGTACAAGCTTGTGGACGAGAAGAAATTTTGAATGTGATACCAGTAAGCGATTTCTACGATGAGTTTAGAGTTTGTAGCATGCATTTTGAAAATTGTATGTACGATAATCCTTCTGAAAAGTCACGTTTACTTTCTAGTGCAGTGCCTATCAAGTGTGAAGCTCTTCAAGTACAAGGTGGGTGCCAACTTATTTCCTCTTTGATGTTTTTTTCATTCTATTGAGCCTTTTCAATATAAATGACAGGAACCTTTGCATTCTCATTACTTACTAAAATTTTTTTTATAGATCATATGGATTTTGTAAGTGTACCAAGTCAAGCCAACCCTATACCATCCAAGAGGATAACAGTTTGCACGATATCACAATTTCCGCTGCCTCTGATACTCGCACACCTTCAACAGTAGAATGTTCTGAGGTACGGCAACCAATTCATTCGTCAGTTGAAACACAAACAACAAAATTTATTTCCAGCCATTCCCCAAGAAAACTGAAAAAATTGTAGTTCTTCAAGCGGAAAACAAGAGACTAAAAGAAGAATTAGAAAAAGTTGTAGAGCCATCTGAAGAAGGCTTTTTTCAACTAACAGAAAAATATCTGACTCCTGAAATAGCTCGATTCATTAAGGCTCAAGTTAATTTGACCAAAGTCAATAAATTTGGGAGACGATATACAGAGGAGTTGAAACGATTTGCCCTTACCATTTATTTTTTAGGCCCTCGTTGCTATACATATTTACAGAGAATATTTTCACTACCTTCTACACGATCCCTCTCATTGTTTGTGGAAAAAATCAAGTTTTCTCCTGGATACAACAAAGTTTTGTTTGACATATTGAAACTGAAGGTACAGCATATGACTCCACAGGATAGATTTTGCACTATATGCGTTGATGAAATGTCCATCAAGACAAATTTGTTATATAACTATGCTTCTGATGACAATGGAAGTACAAAGTCTGTTGTACCAGCTTCGTCAGCTGCAGTTCTCATTGTTTGCGGACCTAAAGCAAGATGGAGACAACCAGTTGCATATATTTTATCATCGACAGGTTATGATGCAATTGACATGAAAAGTTTGCTAGACATTATTGTGAGAGAATTGGCTAATGTTGGTTTGAACGTTGTTGGACTTGTTAGTGATATTGGAGTTGGCGGAAGGGTTGGGTGTAGGCCAAACTAATTCCAAAATCATTTTAGGTGGGCAGCAGATGTTTTATTTTTTTGACGCCTGTCATTTAATCAAAGCAGTAAGAAACAATCTGCTCATGAATCAGTTCGCTTGGGAAGACAAATCAACTGCTTGGAAATATATAGAACTTTTTTATGGTAAAGATAAATCCATGATGAATAGATTAGCACCAAAGTTGACTAAGTCGCATTTGGAACCTACAAATTTTGAAAAAATGAAAGTCAAGCTAGCAACTCAAGTAATAAGCAACACTGTAGCAGCTTCTCTTGAAACATATGTTCATTTTAGGGAATTACCAGGAACTGCTATGGCTACAGTGGAACTTATAGCAAAATTTGACAAACTCTTCGATATATTCAATTCGTCAACATTATCTAGCCCAAAAAAATTCAATAAGCTTTTCAAGGGAGACACTTATCAATTGGATTTTTTGAAAGATATGAAAATTTATTTACATCAAAGTTTACAAAGGATTGAAACGCATCAAGGTGAAATTCATTAATTGTTGGATTATTTCCATAAATTCTCTGATTGGTTTATGGGAATTATTAGAAAGTGAGGGTTTCAGTTTCCTTTTCACCAGAAAAATAACCCGAGATGCTTTGGAGAACTTTTTTGGGCGTATTAGGCAGCAAAGTGGAAATGCAGTAAATCCCACACCTATTCAATTCACGAGGGCATTCAGAAAATTATTCATTTTAAATAACATTCATTCCAAATCAATGAATTGTAAAGAAGACTTTGGTGTATTTTTGAAGAGTCTTTCTGATTTCAATTTTCAAAATTCAAATTATTCACTCATATATCAAAGGGAATGTGATAGTCATAACATTGAAGACTTTAGAATTGAAGAATGCGATTATTCATTCTTGCCCAACCTGTGAGCATTATTCCAAAGAGAATGATGATTGCGATGAATCAAATTTATTTATCCACTTCAAGGCATATGATAATGACAAACATGTCTTTGGGGGGTTGAAAAATCCTCATGAAACCTTTTACCACTTCATTTACACATTGGAGAAAATATTTTATGTGAACATTGAAAAGTATATAACAAATAGTCCTGCCAATCATTTATACAATTTATATAAGTCTCCCAAAATTTAAATACCCCTGTGAAAACTTCCCCTATGTTTATCTTATGAAATTGTTTATACGACTGAGAATATATTATGTTATGAAAAATAGTAATAGTAACTTCAGAACTAGTCAGAAGAAAAATAGAAGGTTGTCCATTTTGTTGAATATGTAATAGGTACCTACTCAGCAATAAAATTTTATTTTAATAAAATAATTTTTTATGCAAATACTTCTTTTCTTTCTACATAAAATATTGTTCACCGAATTTTTGTGCGAGTCTGCACTCTGATTGGAATACAAAGTTGTTTTTTTGGAATTATTTAGATAACATCAGATTCATTCACTTCCGAAATCACAAATGGAAGAAATTTTGAACCATTTATGTAGTCACTGTGAATGCATAACTCAAATTAAGGAAAATCACATCTACTAGCTGGAAACTGCCACTTCTGATACTTTATTATTGCCTTGGTATATTGAATAAAGCTTATTTAGGTGGCAGAATTGGATTTTTTCAACTGGGAAATGTAATTTTCTGCTATTTGAGTTATCCGTTCACTACATCCGCCTTTACTTTAATGAAAATGAAACTAACGATTTCCAATTCCAATGAAATATTACTAGTTCAGTCAGTCACTGTGTCCGGGATGTTCGTTTTAGAACTGGCAACACGGGTGCACACCAATTTAAAGGGACGAGGTCACAGAGCGGCAAACTCAAACATCAAAGGAAATGGGCGGAGCTTCATATCTGTAATTCTCTAATCTGTGACCGAGTATTGATTTTTAGACAAGGATTCCCGACCATCTCTATCTTAGACTAGAGAGTGACGCGCGCGCCGATATGATTTAAAAATGAAACCAAGAAATGATGGGACAAATAAACAAATTCAACCAACAACGGCAACAGATAATAAAATATATAATTCTCCTGAACAGCCGCAGGCAGAGCTTGGAAATGCATCAGTAGTACCCAAAGATGAATCTGTAATTGCATTTTCGGAATTGCGTGAAGACTTACATAACATAGGAAATCCATTCAGAAGTACATGGCAGTTCGAAAAGTAATGTTTATACCACGGAGAACGCTAGATTGATAATTGTTTATTTGAGATAAGGCCTCAAAAACTTTTACTCCAGCACATCGTTATCGTAAATATTAATAACGCTAAATCGACAAAATGGACATCAGAGACAACGTTCGGTCGAAATGAGGATAACAAAATAATATTTATAAAAAAAATACGCTTAACAAACACAGTTCTAGACGCGTTCCCTCAGATAGATAAACAAACTCAAGTGAACTTTCATACTCGGCTAAAAAAATGTTATTGCTAGGAAGAAAAATCTATATAAATGGGACTTTCAATGCGCGAGGGGACAGTAGAAGTTCACGTCGCGAGTGTTGAGTTCATAACTTTAAATCGAATGGATCAGTTAATTGAATTAGTGAGGTCTATGCCGGATACGGAAGAAAAATACGCGTTACTAATGGTAATCGTAACCCAACTAGTGCGGGAGAGACCTTACCTGTCCGAACCAGCAGTTTATTCATCCTATCAGTTGGGTTTCAAGATATTATATAGCATGATTTTTAATGCCGAATTATTTCGCGTGTCCGGATACCTGGGGAAGCACAGTTGTACCTGTTTACGGTGCGAATTAGCCGGTAGACCACCATGCTCGTGCGAGAGGTGTACGCAGATTCCAGAAACCCCTGGCCCAGAAGCAACAGAAGAAGGGAGTATCAACATCAACCCACAACGACTTTCCCGAACTTCACTTCTAGACGAAGGATGCCGTTGCGCACTATGCAACCCACCGCCTCCACCTCGAGTTTTTGAGGAGTGATTCCAAGACGGGCCCAATCAAGCCTTTTATGCCCGGCATATGGAACATCCCCGCTTCAATCTCCAAGGGCTGACGCAGGGATAATAGCAGCCAACCCCTCTCCTGGCCCATTCAATGGACAGTTGGCCAGCCCAATCGCTGGACCCTCTGATGTCCTCGACGACAGGGTTCTCCTACAGTGGGAACCTCAGAGTCCGTCGCCTCCAGAGTGGGACGAAATGTGGGCCATATGCATAGGGCCTTTTCTCCAAGTTCACGGTTCTCTGAGCCCTCAGAGGAAGCAGCCCCTCTCATCGACTGGGACGCAGTGTGGGCAGCAGCCCGCGAAATGCCACCCACCCCTAGCTCCGGTTTCAGCGAGGAAAGAGCGACGCCTTTCGATGAAGTCGAATGAACAATCAAGTACGTGTAAGTGAATATTTGAGAAACACTGATAATGACATTTGTTTCATATATTTCTTTTTATAACCTTTTACTACTTTAAGATTTTTTTGCATATATTCATTAGTAACAAGTAAATTTTCAGTCTTAAGCGGCGTTAACATTAGATTAGTAAATGGGTTAGTTACTGGTACCAGTAACTTGCAAGCCAGCTACTAATATAATGTAAACTCCGCAGACTAGTACGGGTACCAGTACTTGTACCAGTGGATTGGCGAGGATAGTGAATAGCTTCCCAGGCTATTTACTAGTCTGCTAGCCTTCCCCCACTCTAAAAAATTTACTGGTCGCGCTACTACTCGCCGAATGTAAACACACAGATGCCAGTGGAAGTGGTAGGACAGTTGGTTTTAGGTTGTTTACGTTTGCTTGTGTGTACCTGAGCACGTGGAACGGTAAACTAAAATTTTAAAATGTAGTGGTCAGAAGCAGAAACAATTGAATTTGTTGAACTTTATAGAGATCATGAGTGCCTGTGGAATGTTTGTAAACCTATATATCGAAATAACCAATTGCGATTAGCAGCGCTAGAGCAAATCGTTGCAGAAATGAATATTGATGGCTTTTCGGTAGCTGAAGCTAGGATCAAAATTAAGAACTTGCGAAACACGTATTATCAAGAGTTACAAAAAATTGAGAGAAGTCCATAAAATCAAGAATGGGTGGAGATGATGTTTACACACCGTCCATGAAATGGTTTAAAATTATGGATGCCTTTGTTAGAAAAACTAAGGAAAAACGATCGACACAAAGTAATATGGTAAGGATATATTATAATTTCATTTATTAACTCCGTGTTTGTTTAATATAAAAAGCAGGGGCGAGCGGTAAGTTTAAAAATAAGGGAAGAAATTTTTAAAAGTAATGTAGAAGTGGAAATTATTCTTGAGTATAAGATGATAATGATGTTATAAATATGTAGTATAGAAGGGGTATAGGTGTGCAGTGAATGGAATTGAAGAAAAAATACTCTGCAATATTTATTTCGACTTAACAATTAATAAATTCTACTAATTCTCTGGCAAGTCTAGATGATTTATAACCTGTAGTAGGTTTTGTAATTGATCTTATTTGTTGAACTTCAGACCTCCAGTTTCCTGGAATAATCTCACCTGTATCTATAATTTCTTCATCAACAGATCTAGGGGGACAATAGGTGTTCGAGGCAGTTTTCCTTAACCAGTTATGAAGAGCACAACAAGCCTTAACAATTTTATCTACAGTTGACAAATTGTATGATATTTTCTTCTCAAAAATCCTAAATCTGCTAACCAAAATACCTAATGCATTTTCAACAATACGTCTTGCTCTACTCAGGCGATAGTTAAAAATCTTTTCTTCTTTGGTCAGAGGTAAGCTGTTGTAAGGTTCAGTTAAATATACCTTTAGAGGAAATGCATCGTCAGAGACAAGACAATGTCCTTCTGGAAGTATACCCTTTTTTAATGCTATATATATAGAACAGTTCTGGAAAACACCTCCATCTGATACGATTCCATTACAGCCAACATCGATATACGTAGAACAATAGTTGTAGTCTGCAATGGCCATAAGTACAATGATGTTATGACCTTTGTAATTAAAAAACTTGGTTCCACAATGGGGGGGGAGCTTGAATTAATATATGTTTGCCGTCGATGGCCCCTGAACAATTCATTTGGCACTTCAATGCGAAACAGAATTGCAGGCAACATTAAACCGGTATCGCATTATGGCAGTTACTCCGATAGATGCAATGATTCCTTCTACAAGAAGTTCTTCGTCCAGTACTTATGCGGCTGAAGGTTCTGATTATACATGCTCTGATGCTGATGATACGAATTCTTCTTTTCCCCAAACCCCTTCTCCCTATTCATCTTACAATGTGCCATCTCCCAATGAACGAGGCAAGAACCATCAATATTCTTTAAGTACCATTGTTGCAGAGGCCATAAGAGATATTTAAAGTATTTTATTGTTATAGCAACTGTTTAACCACTAGATATGTATTTTTGAACTTTCGTAAGAACTTAAGAACTTTTGTAAGTGTTAATGATTTAGTTTTGTATTCCATACTATGCAACTATTCTGTATTCCATACTATGTTACTTTAAATAGTATATTTTGGCAATAAAAACAAAAAACAAGTTGAAACCAATTTATACTTACTTTTACAAATCTTTTAATACTTCAAAAATTGCATCACAAACTTCTGGTATGAATTTTGATATTGTAGGATTCGGAACACGAAACAAATGTTGGATGGTTCTATAACTATTTCCCGTAGCTAAAAAATGAAGAGTTATTTCTAGTTTTGTCCGAGCAGGTATGGCATCTCTCATTTGAGTATCAGAACGTTGAATTACTGGTGATACCATAGTTAGCAAAGTTTCTAATTGCTTAGGAGTTAACCGAATCACAATCTATATTCCTCAGGATCCTCTGTCGACAGTTCTTTTAAAAGTAATGCAGATGCTCCTCTAGTATTTCTTCTCCTTAACCATTGTCTTGTCCACATTCTTTTTCTGGTACTTTCTTCCACTTCATCCTTATATAGGTCATTGATTTCTTCAATTAGACACAGGGACACATTTAAAATACATTTTCTTATTCGAATGTATTGTGAACGCGAAATTCTACGACGAAGAGACATGTTTATCACTATGTTTACTAGCTACTAGTGATACAAGTATCGAAATTAATGTAGACACCTACTTAACCTTGGACTTGAGATAGCTCACTAGCAGGCCAGTTACTTGTACTAGTGACTGGTACAAGTAGCTATACCAATGTAAACGCCGCTTTATTCAATTAGTCAAACCAGTAGAGCATTTTTTTCTTATATATTCTTATTTTTCTCCTTTCATATTTAGGGATAAGGTATTTGTGATTATGTGGATTTTTCTATGTGGTATATACATATCGTCGGGTTACTGCAGAAACAAGATAACTCCATTATTGGCCTTTTTGAGTTAAGTGCAGTTTCGGCTTCAACATAGTTCGAATAATATACTGCATAAACAAGACAAGTGAAAACGAAGTTTGCGTAGGTGACACACAGGTGGTCAATAAAAGCTAATTTTATTTTGATACAACTGGAATACACACAAAGAAGATAAGTGCTTTTGAACTTAAATATAATAATAACATTATACCAGAGTGCAAATATTATGTTTGCCGAAACAAGTCGAGTGGCAAATAAACTATTTTCAATAGATGTATTTAACTTGATTCTTCATAACGTTTCCGCCAAAATAAGATAAAAGGTATATAACTCATCATTGACGAATTCAGTCGGTTCTATTTCTAATACTGTCTCTGCAAAAAGAAGATAATACCCACATAACTGATTTTTGCTGATCATGTTCACATCGGATATCAGTTTGAAATCAAATAACTGTCATTCATCTGCTTTTTGCTGTACGACTACCACATACATGCCGTGTTGGTACTATCATTTCTGGCGGTATAATAATATTCCATGACACCAAGCTGTTTCCTAACCTTAAAATTTGCAGTGTGCACGTGCCAATTTTTGTTGTGTTTTGGTAGTATTAATAATATAAAAATGTCGTATCGTGGTGCTGTTATGCTGAAAATGGTACTGGAGCATAATTCAGATGATGGTGAGTTTTTATATTGAAGTGGTAGTGTTAATTTCATTGAATATTTTCTATCCTCAAAGGCAGGGATCAAAATGCAGCAAGTCCCTCTGGCTGTGATTCTAATAGAAGGGGTTCCCTATTAGATAATGTACAACTTGAAGAAGTGGTTTCGCAAAACTGTTCTGATCAACAAATTGATATAATAACTGACATCGACGTGCCTGGTACCTCAAGAGAACATGTTGATGTGAATGATGGAGTGTCGTCAGAGTTGGATTCAGATCAAGAACTGCTGTCTCGTGAACTTGATGGTTTCATTGGGGATTCCGATTGTTCAGTTGAGGACAGAGATTACATTCCGGAAGCGGAAACCGAAGTAGATGATAGTAAGTCATAAGTTATTTATACCAAATTCATGGTTCCATAAAATAATGATTAAATTTTTGCCGCGGTTGCAGTTTTGATCAACATTCGTGCAAAACTGAATTTTATTCATTTCGAAAATTGGAAAAAATATCTGCAAATGCTATTCGGCTTCGAGAAGTTCAGACAAATCAAAGAAAATTTAGCGCAGAGCGATTTGCGGCCTCTAATGGGCCAAACATTGAATATCAAGTTATAGCCAACACTTACAGAAAAAATAATTTAGTTTTGTTTTTCAGGCACTGACGAAGATGTGTTACACGAATCAAAAAAAGATGACAAAGTTAGAATACGGTGGAAGAAACAGACACCAAGTACATGGAAAGAGAACATTGCGAAACGTCAAAAATTGAGTCTAAATCTCCTAAACCGGTTGATTGTACAAAATGCCGCTTTGAATGTAACGAAAAGTTTTCCGAAGAGGACAGATTTTTGATATGCAAGAACTATTGGAAATGTGATTTCAGTCACCGGAAAGATTTGATTTGGCATAAAGTGGAAAGTTACGTTCCAGAGAGACGGAGAATATTAGCTGTTGGCGGCAGAAAACAGCGATCAGATTCTAAGCGTTACTTTCTTGATAATAATGGTAGTAGGAATAGAGTCTGCAAGGATTTTTCCATTGAAACTCTAGCAATCAGCAAAGAAGTAGTTGAACATGCCTTCAAGTTTAAAGGTGGAGGAGGAATGTTTACAGGTCAGGACAAACGGTGTAAGAAAGAACCACACAACAAAACTAAAGTTAGTGATATAGAAAAAGTTAAACTTCACATGGGAAGTTTTCCAGTCACCGAGTCTCATTACACTAGGAAAAGTACAAAATACTTGGACTCAAAATTATCAATTGCCAAAATGTATGCTTCATATAAAGAAATTTGTATCACTGAAGAAGTAACTCCTGTTTCTCCTATAACATACAGAAGAACATTCTGCAGAGATTACAACTATTCTTTCTTCAAACCAAACCAAAATTAGTGTCAAACATGTTTCCAGTATAACACTGGTGATGAACAGAAAAAAGAGAAGTTGAAAGATACATTTGACAATCATATTGCAAAAAAATTGCTTGCTCTGAAGGTAAAAAAAAATCAAAGAGAGGGCGATTGAAGAAAGAAATTTCGTTTGTTGCACTGTTGACCTACAGTGCGTACTGCAAATTCCAAGTACGACGTGAGTCCTATGTATTATAATCGAGAAATTTGTACATACAATCTGACGGTCTATCGGTTGGTTTCACAATCGATTGTTAACTTTTGGAGTAAAGTCACTACCACTCACAGGTTAACCTTGACTAGGGTTTCACAAATACCATTCGACTCGAAGTTAGCTAACCTGAAGTTAGACGTGAGAGTTTCTAATGTTGGTATTATGGGTTACTGTGATTTATATTTATTTATGACAAGAAGTGTCAAATTCATTATTTGAAAATGTCTAAGCGGGAAAGTAACTTTTCAAAAAGCGAACAACATTGCCTTATTTCTTTGATAAAGAAACACAAAGATGTGATCGAGTGCAAGAAGAGTAATGCGGTATCGTAGAAAGGTAAGGAGAATTCATGGAAATTGATAGAGAGCGAATTCAATAGTATAGCAATGAATGGTCCCAGGAATATTGAAACATTGAAAGAAAAATATCAGAATCTGAAGAAAAAAACAAAGGCCAAGTTTGCTGAAAACAAGTTGAATATTTTGAAAACTGGCGAGGCCTCTTATAATCCTGTGCTAGTGGATGATATCGACACAGCTATCGAAAAAATTATCGGAGAACAATTAGATGGCATACAGAACACTTATGATACTGATAGCGATTGTATAAGACAAGTTCCATCTGCATCGACCAATGATGGTAAGTTATAGAAAAAAATCACTTCAATTGCAATGGATGGTATTGAATATTGGATTTTCATGAATGAAAATTTGCCAGATTATTATAATATGATTCAATTATTCATTGAAGGTTACAACTGAGAATTTTGATTGAAAAAGTAATAACAATTCAATTCGAAGTAAACAGGAGTCTACTTTATTGTTCCCATAAGCTTCATTTCCTGTCTAGAACTGACTTTGTTATTGAAAAAAGACTGTTAGAATTCGAGCAAATACTTGCATAACTTTTAGATTTCATTATTGCAATTCATTTTCAGAGTGTGATGTCCTGACTGATGACCATAGTTATGGTATCAAAGATCCAATTGATGAAATAACATATATGTTTGTTACGGATATTCCTGGAGATAACTCGTTGAATATGGTTCAGGAGAAATTAGACTTCGTCAAAATTCAAAAAAAAAAAAAATTTTGGAAGAGCATCGACTGAAAATGATTATTTTAGAAAAAGACTGTAAACTAAAACCAAAACAGTTGGAAATGCTGAGGTCCTCAAATTTCTGAATCTTTCTGATGGTTTTCCTTTCTTGCCAATAATCTATGTTCTCTGAAGGATCCAGGGGTCAGGAGAATAACCAGACAAGTCACAAGATCTGGCCCAATTGAATACTCCCACACAATACAAACTTATGATGAATTGTCACCTAAAAATGCCAATAACACGGATGTCGTTATTTGTGACTTAACTGGTTTTTCCCCTGTACCCTTCGTTTGATTTTTATACATAATTTGTTGATTGTACTTGAATAAAATAGATGATCCCATCAAATAATAAATAAATTTGTCAACATGATTTTCTAGTTATGACTATATGTTTGTAGTTTTTCATTCAGTTTTATTGCTCTTGCTATAAAGAATACTAATGGAAATTATAAAATAACTTTTCATTATCAAATATTCAACAATCTAGTAAAGTGATTATTCACCAAGTTGAACCTGTTTCCATTATTGCCATCCATCAGATCTCTGTTGAGTATATTCGGAACTTGAACATTATTAATAAAATGTACAGCAGCTTCGTGTTCTGTATTCATAAGTGGTAATCTTTCATTTTCATCACAAGCAATGTTGTGCAAAACTGCTGTGGCAACAATAATGGCTTGAGCAGTGCCCAAGTTGACTCGTAAACCCATAGCTAATGCAGAAAATCTCCGTTTCCAGACACCATATTGTCTTTCTACACAGTTTCTGGTCCTTATTTGTGACTCGTTGAAAATGTTTTCGGCTTGATTGCTGATGTCCTGAAGGGAAGTGATCAAAACAGGTTTGATAGGATATCCACTATCACCCACCAGTAAACTATCACCAAAGTGACCTTGCTCAAAAAGTGCGTACAACAAAGAATTTCGAAATATATGGGAGTCGTGTGATGAACCACACCTAGGAAATCGTGCAATATTATAGAACTCTTGTCATAATTCCATCTCCTTCTGGCATTTTTATATATCTTGGGCGTAGAGCAGCAATAGCAACACTAACCTTTCGCACTACCCTGCTGGCTGTGGATTTACTGACCCCACAAAAGTCATCAGTTGTTCTCAAAAATGACCCATTCGCATAAAAATTCAGTGCAAGTGAAATTTGTTGGCTACCAGATAAACAGTCATTCCTGAAAGTAGCAAATTGTTGATAACTGTCCATCAAAAAATAATATCAAGTTGTACCTTTGAGTAGGATACGCAATTCTTTCTTCGAGCTCCTCAACTAGATGTTCCACTGTTCTAATGGACAATCGGAATCGGTTGAAAAAGTCTATGTGATCATATTCCTCAAAATAATTTATCCTATGACTGAATACCCTAGGCCTTGTGGTCTTCTCGTAACTACTGAACGCATTGACTTCATAATCGTTCATGATTCTCTTTTCACTTCTCTCGGAAAACAACTACTCAAGACAGTCAAAACAAATATGTGACGTTATGAAATTCCTCTCAAACTTCAAAGTTTGTAGTTAACCGATACTTCTCCTTTTGGTTATCACTTTCATGGTTACCACCAAGAGTCAAACTTAACCAACAGCTGTGAAACACCAATTCTCTACATAACTACTAGTTTAGCGTTAACCATCAGTTAACTACATACTGTGAAACCGGGTGTGAGAGTTAGCACCACCAACTGATACATTCTGCTACGCGAAGACCGAACTAAATGGAAAAAGAGGAAGCCTGAAAATTGGAACATATATTTCTAGGTATTCCAGCTTCCAGATTATGTTACGGAACTGTCACTCATTTCCGATACCTGCGGTGGCCAGAACAGAAATAAACACGTGAGTGCATTGTTTCTGTATGTGGTCCACACAAATTGTAACTTACAAGTTATTCAACAGAAATAGCTGGAGCCTGGACATACTTATATGGAGGTTGATAGTATGCATAGCGCCATCGAAAAGGCACAAAAGTATGTCCCAGTATACACCATGCACGACTGGCTCACAATTTTTCGCACGGCAAGAACGTGCAGATCGAAGAAAAAGCCTTTCAATGTAGAGGAACTTGAATTCAATAATTTTCTTGACTTGAAACAGCTCTCCAAAACTTTATTGAAGAACACGACACACAGGGCGAGAAAATGAACTGGCTTAAAATTGAATGCCTGGGGTATTTACAATGTAAACCTGGGATACTTCAATATAGGTATGATCATACCTCTATATACATGGAAATGAGCGTTCTGGGTAAGGGACGTCCGCTAAATATTGAAAATATAAATACAAACAATGCTTATAAAAAAGTGAGACCCATCAGTAATGCTAAGAAGAACGATTCATTGAAACTTTGTAAATCAGGTGCTATACCTGAGGAGTTTCACAATTTTTACTCTAATTTACCTACGGCCAATAATGTTGAAGACGGTGTACCTGAACCTTCCATTGACGATAGTGGCACAGAGAGTGAATCCTAGTACCGTATTCGGACAGCTAAAATAAGTCAAATGACGTTTGTTCTTCTTGTTTTTGTTACCAATCAATGTATTTTTTGTTTATTCGTTTCAGGAGACTGTTTTATGTTTTTGATATATTTCACTAATAGGATTATCGTTGAATAACTGGTTCAATTTGTTTTTGGAGTTCTCATATCGATTTGAACTTCCAAACGGCGTTTTCTCAAAAATCCACAAATGTGAGTTATCTTGTTTTTGCAGTAACCCGACGATATATATGTATATATGTGTACAAATATTTATTCCTGGAATAATAACCTCCACGGATAAATAAATTCTGTACTTTGTTGTACCATGAAGTCTCTGGGAGAAATTTCTTTTAGTAATAAGACGCAACAACAAAACAAACCCTCTTTACTGTTTGACAGATCATCTTTTGAATGAAAAATGGTTTTCAAGATGGGGCAAACCATTTTTTATGGGGTATTGGAGGTAATGTGGTGCCACCGTCAACAAAAGAAATAAATTCACAAAAAATACACGATTCCATAGAAGTCTTCATTCAAGGAAAAGCTTTCCAATTAAGTTTTGTTTCAAAATCCGTTCATGTTGAACCTTTAAATTCAACTATGTATTAACTCAAGTGAAACGAAAAGGAAAATCATAATAAATTATTAACACTTTTGAAGGATTCCAGAAACAATTCAATAATTAATTCTAAATCAAAATTTCAACAATTGGCCGAAATATTCAATGAAGTTTATATTATAGAATTATACAGAATATAAAAATTTTCGACCCTTACCTTCAGATCAGCACACAAGAAATGGAAAGAAACAAAAGCTTGCAACTCTCGAGTTTATAGTGGGGGAGGTAATTAACACGTGTGGCCTCAATACCGAAACTCGTGGCAAATAATGTCGCAATTTCTACGACTTATTTATGCGATGTTTTGAAAACCATAAAAAGTAATGGGGAGCAAGGCAATTAATGTCGCAATTTTTACGACTTATTTATGCAATGTTTTGAAACCCATAAAATCTAATGGGGCAGATGTTCAAGCCACTTCCTAAAGCTTGCGAAATTCGCAACTCAAAGGAATCTTTCTTTGTTCGATGGGGGATATAAAAACATTGGCGAATTGCAAATTCATCAGTCAGTCGAGTTCAGTTCAGTCAAGTACAGTAGAACAGTAGTCTTGAGTACAGTAGTTCAGAATCTAGTGGCTAGTATCAAAATTCTATTGTTCGAGTGAGTGATGTAATATACAGGGTGCCCCTGGACTTCCTCTTTTCCTCTCGGGAATGTATAGATGGGGTCAGAATATCACCAGTACTTCATATAACTTTTTTTCCTAAAAGTCTTCGTAACCAAGTTACGGGCCCTCGAAGTTACAAAATGAAAAATGTTTTTCTTTGATAACTTTTCAAGTGAATATTCAAAATCATCCAAATTTTGGTAATTGACTAAACAAATGAATTCCCTCGATGAGCTTTCATGCAGGAGTCAGTTGTTTTGCTACAAAGTCAGGAACGGACTACCCCCGATGGTCCACACCCCAAAACTTTGAAATAACAGATATTTTTCAATATTTTTCAACAAAATAAGGTTACTTGGACAATTTTATGAATAAAAGTACTCGTGTGGAAAGTCGATCGGAGCAACGAGTCTTGATAAAAATGTAGTTTTACTCGACGACATCAAACCCGCTCGTCCACCATTATTTGAAATGAATAATTATCAAAGCAGAAATAATAATGATAACGTTAATTCAACAACATTTATAACAGGAATAATACAAAGTATGCTAAAATGAAGTCGTAAACAAAAAGTACAGTACCATATGGGAGTTTAATTCACAATTGTGAAAGCAGATATTTTTTCAAAAGAAATATCAAGTTCTGTAGATTCGTGGTGTTTGTAAACTAACACGCTACTCTACTATGAAATATCGAATTCATTCCATATTTTGTATGTATACGTGTGGAATAATCACGTTTCGTGATCAGTTATCTGAATCTCATGAAACTCAACATTTGAATGTTTCAAATTCTTCTTCACAGCTAAACTGTTGAGGAGTTTCACTGATAATTATAATTTTATGGGAGAAATTCTTTAACACGAATCTAAATTTAGCTGAAAAAACGCACATCGGAAAAAATATTTACCTATACTTATAAAAAGCAAACGAATGAACTACAAAAACGGCTGCACATGATCAGGTGAAAAATATCCAGGGAATAATTATGTTCAATTTCTTTCACAGATGTTGACAAAAAAACCTTTTAGAAAGTTTTGATAAAAAATGAGAAACTGGAATGCGATTTTGTTTTGTTGAGTGGTGCGTTGTCATATGACTATCATTGTATTGTCAATATTCTATAGGATATTTTGAATTTTTTTGATATGGCCGAACAGTTTACATTCAATGAATATGCAGATATGCATGTATTTTATGGACGAGCATTTTGTAATGCTGCAGAAGCTCGTCGTCTGTATTCCGAGCATTTTCCCAATCGAACGGTACCGTCAAGAGAAACATTCGAGCGTGTCGATCGCAGCTTGAGGGAGACAGGTATGTAATAATTGATAATTAATTTGAGCACGTTGTTTTATTTCGATATTATTGTAGGTACAGTTTTGCCAAAACGAGGTGGTGAGGGCGCTCCTAGGACTGTACGTACCGTTGTATTGGAGGAAAATATTTTGGAAGCCGTCGCTGATGATCCTTCAATGAGCATCAGAAATCTATCAGAACAGTTCCATACATCCAAGTCCACTATTCATAGAATAATTAGGGAACAACTGCTCCACCCATTTCACATCCAGAAGGTACATGCCATGACACCTCAAGATTTTCCAGCACGACTGGAATATGCCAATTGGTTCATGGATAGGCAAAGAGAGGATATGACTTTTACTGATCGAGTTTTATTCACTGATGAAGCAGGTTTCAGTAGAGATGGAGTTATCAACTCTCATGATCTCCATATATGGGCCGAAGAAAATCCCCATGGGATATTGCAAACCAAACACCAACGGAAATTCAACATGAATGTTTGGGCTGGTATCATAGGAAACCATCTTATAGGACCATTCGTTCTACAGGACCGATTGAATGGAGAACGTTATTTGGAGTTCATTCAGAACGATTTGAATGGACTTTTGGAACATGTTCCATTGCAAACCCGAAGAGATATGTGGTTTATGCATGATGGCGCTCCTCTTCATTTTAGTTTGATTGTGCGTGACCATCTGAACCATATTTTCCACAATAGATGGATTGGTAGAGGTGGGCCATATTCATGGCCATCGCGGTCTCCGGATTTAAATCCATTGGATTTCTTTCTGTGGGGGCATCTAAAAAGCCTTGTTCACGCTACACCTATTCACACAAGAGATGCATTGTTGAATAGAATAACATTACATTGTGAAGCCATACGAAACGACCCTGGAATGCTATTTCAAGTACAGAGAGGGTGTCTTCGCAGACTAAGAAAATGTATAGAGAGAGAAGGTGGTCATATCGAGCAGTTTCTGTAGCGGATTTTTCATTTCTGTTTGCTCTTGAGGCTCTTGAGTTCCGTTAGTTAAACGTATTTGCATTATAAAAATTCGTTATGAACATTTTACCTATCATTTCCATTTTCCTTAAAAACTAATATTTTCGAATAATGGTAGACATCTCAGGATAAATGTTGTTGAATTAACGTTATCATTATTATTTCTGCTTTGATAATTATTCATTTCAAATAATGGTGGACGAGCGGGTTTGATGTCGTCGAGTAAAACTACATTTTTATCAAGACTCGTTGCTCCGATCGACTTTCCACACGATTACTTTTATTCATAAAATTGTCCAAGTAACCTTATTTTGTTGAAAAATATTGAAAAATATCTGTCATTTCAAAGTTTTGGGGTGTGGACCATCGGGGGTAGTCCGTTCCTGACTTTGTAGCAAAACAACTGACTCCTGCATGAAAGCTCATCGAAGGAATTCATTTGTTTAGTCAATTACCAAAATTTGGATGATTTTGAATATTCACTTGAAAAGTTATCAAAGAAAAACATTTTTCATTTTGTAACTTCGAGGGCCCGTAACTTGGTAACGAAGGATTTTAGGAAAAAAAGTTATATGAAGTACTGGTGATATTTTTACCCCATCTATACATTCCCGAAACGAAAAGAGGAAGTCCAGGGACACCCTGTATACCTGAAAGTACAGTAAAGACGGTAACTAAACAACTCAGTGCAGTAATAAATCAGACGCCAGAAGTGCTAAACATTAATTGAAAACGCTCCAGAGACAACTACTCAATAATATGATCTGTAAGTCTAGCTATAAGAACTGAAGCGATAATTTCGTTATTCAAGTACCGTGTACGAGATTTGTAAAGGGGGCTACAGACGTAACTGCAAGCTTGACAAGCATGCATGATCAAGCTTTTTGTGCAAGCAAGCTTGAGCGTCTGTAGGAAAAATTTGCACAAACTTTTAAATTGTACAAGCTGCTTGATGAATGAATGAATTTTAATTATGCATGCTTGCACAAACGGGGCTCGCACAAGCAAGTCTGAACGTGTGTACTGAAAATGCAGAAGTTTGCACAAACGAACGTCAGTCGTGAGAGAGTTTTTATGTAGCACCATGTCTCGAGATCTGAAAAATAGCAATCGGGAATTGTTAGAAGATTTTATTCGAGTGTATCAAAGTCAACCGTGTCTTTGGCGTGTTAAATCGAAAGAATACCATGATAGAGCGCGAAGAGAGGCAGCGTACGAAATGTTATTAGAAAAATACAGATTAATTGATGCCAATGCCGACAAGGAAGCAGTTGTAAAGAAGATAAATTCCTTTAGAACTAATCATAGAAGAGAAAAGAAAAAAGTTGAAGAATCTCTTCGCTCTGGCAGGGGTACAGACGAGATATATAAGCCCTCCCTTTGGTACTACCACCTATTTGATTTTCTGGGGGATCAAGAAACTCCGAGAAGCTCTGTGTCCAACTTGACGGAGACCGAGGTAAGTTTTACTTTTAATACAAAAGTACATATTATATAGTTTATTTTCATGTCATTAACATACAACTTGTATACAAACAGTTTTAGTTTTTGTTATGTACAAATTTGTCTTGCCAAGGCACTTGTCCTTCATTAGTAAAGTAGTTCATAAATTCCTGTCTTACTTGTTTAGCATCAAATGGTATGTTTCCAGCGACATGTGCGTTTTGTAAAGGTAACATAGGGGTATTCTCTGACGTTAGACCACTTCGGAATATGCCATTTTCTAGGTCCTCGGAGTCTAAAGAATCAGTTGGAACGTAGGTGTGTTTTACGGTCGACATTAAATAATTATGTAATGCACAAGCTGCCTTTACTACTTTATCAATATGCTCTGGGTTTAAATTGATGGCAGTATGGAACACCCGAAAGCGTGCTGCTAAAATCCCAAAGACATTCTCGACTATTCGTCGTGCTCTCGATAGTCGATAGTTGTAAATTTTTTTTCCAGTACAGCTCAAATCACTCTGTCTGTATGGTTTAAGCATATCAGTCCTTAAAGGAAAAGCATCGTCTGCAACGAATACGTACGGCAATATTCGTGAACTAATTAAGATTTCTCTTTCTTGCGGAATGTTTAATGATTTTTCCTGTAATCTTCTCCAAAATTCTGTATTTTGAAGCACACCTCCATCGGATACTCGGCCATTTGTACCGAAATCAAACACAATAAACCTATAGTTGGCATCCGCAATGGCAAGTAAAACCATACTGTGTGTATGTTTGTAATTAAAAAAAAAAGAACCAGCTCCGGCTGGAGGAACTATCTGAATATGTTTTCCATCTATGCAGCCCAGGCAGTGAGGAAAATTCCACCTCTTTTCGAAATCTCTTGCTATAGCGATCCAATCCTCTTCGGTTTGGGGAACCTGAAAAAAGAAAACATTACATTATACATAAAGTATAAAATATTTTAAAATTATGATACAAATTACAAAGTATTTATTTATTGAAATCACTAATCCGAGTTTTTGTATCAAGCTTGTGATACAGTTGTACTTCACTAATCTACAGTTTTGTTTTTGATCGACTGGTTACCGAGACCTTTCAACATGATTTTTTTATTGTTTTATTGCGTTTATTTTTAGCTGGTTATTATTATTTTCAGGATGACAACGTAGAAACAGCAACTGAAGTGACTGTAGAGGATTCGGAGGAATCTACAGAACAAGAATATGAATCAGCTCAGTCACCAACAGATGACACATCGTCGTCTACTTTAGCTGATGCAAGGCCTATTGAATCAACTCCAAAAACAAAACCTCCTGCTCGACCTTCTAAACGAGCTAACTGCGACTCTATACTAGGAACAATTGAAGAACATTTTAAAAAACCGAAGCCCCCAGAAAACAGATATGATGTTTTTGGTAAAAACGTGGCTTTAAGAATGAAAGATATTTCAAATAAGACTCAAAGATTGTTAGTTGAAAAAATTATTAATGACGCTTTATTTATGGGTGAACTGGGTCAGTTAACTCTGTCGCATACCATTCGAGATTCTGTTACCAGTACATCTTATGCGTCTTGTCCTACAGCTCCGCAGTTGAATTATAATAGTTCCCATTTTTCTCAGACACCCTCATATTATGAACCAGTTTCCCCACAAACAGTAAATAGCGGAACTTCTAATCAATCTACTCCATCCATTGCTTCGTATGTTTCAACTTTCATCGATACTTAATTTTTATATCAACTGTTTACTACTTTTAGTTTTAAAATTAAAGGTGTGTTAATAAAGCATTATTTAAAATACAATACAAATACAAGTGATTTACTTACTTTCACATAACTGGCTTTCAGCACCTCGTAAATGGCACCGCAGGTCTTTGGAACTATATAACTTAGTGCCTGTGGTGAAATTCTAGTTGAAAATTTCAGATCTTCATAACTCCTTCCGGTCGCAAGAAAACGCAATGTCGCTGTTAATCTTTCATGGGGTGTTATAGCTTCTCTCATGACTGTATCCTTTTTTTTAATCAAAGGTGTTACAAGGGATAAAAGGTTCAGGTAGGTGTCTTCATCCATTCTAAGGTAATTATGCCAGTCACGCGGATATATCTTCAACTCACTTAATAAATTAATGTGGGAATAAGTTTTTCTTCTCCTTAACCAGTCTTTACACCACACGCTACGTTTCTTTTTTTGCATTTTTTTATACACCAGTATACAAGCAGCCAAAGCAAGAGCATCGTCGTCGTCCGAACTGGACATATTTGAAGCACAAAGTGGCTCTCTTGCCCGATATGCTTGTACCGTGTGGTGGCGAAGGGAAAATGCGCTTGCTTGCACAAAAAGCTTGATCATGCATGCTTGTCAAGCTTGCAGTTACGTCTGTAGCCCCCTTAATGAACGAAATTATGTGACTTCCATTGACTTGTCGACGTATTTTGTATTATGGAATCATCGATTTTGGCCTTATGTATTCCCTGCTTTACTTGTTGTATAACTGAATGTTCGAGATGCCGCTTATCCTAAACAAATTAAAAACTGTTGAAAATTCCGCCAATTGTTATTATTTCCACCAAGAATTCACGAACCTGAAATAATCATGTTCGACTGGGTATTTAACATCTCAAGGACCGCTCGCCTTTTTGCCAACCAACTATACCCGGTCGTCACACTTAGACTCTTAACAAAGAGTAAATAATAATACTACCTCTCAGTACACAATTACAGTGGCGAAGAATCCATATATCACGATTCTCATCAGTTTCCTTCCCTTATGAAAAATCTTATCTATGGGTCAACTGAAACGAAAAGTTTCAAAAGTTTTGAATTCACGCGCCATTCGAGCGCGGTCGCGTGTGCCGCGAGCTGCGCTGCGTAGTGCTTGGGCTTGCTTATTCAAGTGTTTTTAGTTGTTATCACGGCGTTTTGTTTGTTTTTGTTCAATTTTGAAGAAAAATGACATAAAAACGTAAGCAAGGAGATCTTCGTTCGTTTTTTGAACCGAAAAAAAAAAGAAAGAAGAGGGCGAATCGCGCGATAATGAACCAATATTACCTGGAAACAATGTCAGCAACTTATTATTGTCGACCCAAAATTCAACAGGTAGGTAGGCATGCCACCACCCGCCCCCGAGCACGTCGCTAGCGTTCGGTCAGTTCGTCAGTTCATTCATCTTCATCTGTTGCATACAAAATAGAATTCACATCTTAAATTCAATAATGAATAAATTGCAGATCCACTGAGGTTCAACCCTGTGTGTGGTTCAGTTCTTCTTCTTCTCATTTATTGGCTCTGCTCCCTGTTGGTGCAATCAGGTCAGTTCAGTTCACTGCAAGCTCGCAACGCATACAATACGTGTCAACGACATGGGCGTAGCCAGGCAGGGGCAGGGGGGGCAGCTGCCCCCCCCCCCCCTAGCTGGGCATAAGCGCTTGATCGAAGAGTTTCCAACCCAAAGAATAAATAATAACCATAAAGAAATGAACTCTTTGATAACAATTTTTAACACTGTCGGTGACAAAAATCAACCTAGCATAAGCTGTAGCCATCCATCTCTAGACCGGGCTGTAGATGTTGGTGAACCCAATACTGCCTAGGCTTGACGACGGGTAGGTACACGGCCACAAGGGTAGTTGATTCAGCAGTTCCTGCGTTCTCTTCTCTCTGGTTCCTGTTCTGTGTTCAGCAGAGTACATTTATCTATGAACTTACGTTTCTTTGATAGTCTCGAAAGTCTAACGCATCTCTATTATTTGTACAAAGACAATAGATGTTCATTGTGTAATTATTGTGACATTGCCTAATCTGACTTAGATAGTGCTTGTTTTTCATATAAATAAAAATGGATATAAGATTCTTTTAAAGGTAAGTAATTCATGTGTAACCCAATGTATAAACGATTTTTTTTAGTTGCACGTACTCTATATCTACATAAAGTTCGACTTTTATTCAGTATGTAGGTATAGTAAGTCATATACATTTCTGTTTCTCTTATTATTAATTTTTATTACCAAGAAGCGATTGTAAAACAACAAATATACTTGATCTTTTGTTAAATTATTTATTACATTTGAATTTATGACGCATGCCAGAATTCGCCTGGATACAAACGAAATTATTTTTTATTATTATTCGTTAGCGATTTGTTAATCATTATTTATTTTAAAATTGGTTGTGTATTCTTCAGCAAAGGGAAAAAAAAAAGATACGACTATTAGTGAAAGTGAAAATGAAATAGAAAAGCTCGACAATATACCACACACCTCTAAAGATTTGTGTATGCTGAGAGTACACAGAGAAATGGTTCAAGAAAATAGGGACGTCATTGAAAGTAGAGTTTTGAAACGATTTTGCAAAGAACCTCGTCGGTTATTATTAGTACATTAATAATATATATAGATATATAGATATATATATATATATATATATATATATATATATATATATATATATATATATATATATATATATTTGCTGACCAGTTAAGAACAAAACTGTAGTTTTCTTGGGTGAACAGCAGAACGGAGTGTACTCTTATCCCAGTTATAGAATATTGCTAATTTTTATCAGTTACATATATATATATATATATATATATATATATATATATATATATATATATATATATATATATATATATATATATGGGTGTGCGTCGGAATTGGAAAAAGTGAACTCTTTATTCTGTTCAAGCTTTCGAGTCTTTATTGGCTCTTATCAGGAACTCTACAATAATTAAGAAAATTGTAAGAATAGAAACGTTTTTTTAACATGTGCTTACTTACGAATGTGAGGTTTATAATCCTTTTTTAATGAAAACATGAAGGATTATAAACCTCACATTCGTAAGTAAGCACATGTTAAAAAAACGTTTCTATTCTTACAATTTTCTTAATTCATTGTAGAGTTCCTGATGAAGAGCCAATAAAGACTCGAAAGCTTGAACAGAATAAGAGTTCACTTTTTCCAATTCCTTGTTGACTGCCACCCGAATATTTAAAGGATTCTTCTTAACTTAGACAGTCGTCTAACCTTCTCACACTATATATATATATATATATATATATCATTTAAAAACATTTGTATCAACTTATTTCCTTTCCGCCCCCCCGCAATCCTGGCTACGCCCTTGGTCAACGAGTGTATTAAACTGTATTAATGGCCACTTGCACCAAACTGTACTTAAGCTGTACTCAGCTAAGGAAATCTTAAATGTTAAGTAGACCTAAAAATAATATGTCTTGCACCAACTATTGGGTCAAAAAACTCAACTAAGACATTCTCAAGTTAGGAGTAATTTGACAACGGTGTATTTCTCTTCTTCTTTTATACGCATCTATAACTTCTGTACTACGCGAAGACGTACGTTAATGTCTTTAATGACATTTGCGCTTGGTATAGAAAAAAATGTCAGCATCACAGTATAACATGGTATGCGATAAACTATGTCAGCAATCAGCATATGCCGTTTTCAATGTTGAATCATACATCATGGTGGATAACTTTCAAATAACGTAAAAGTAGAATAAGTAGATGAAGACAATTGTTGTTTTTTAGTATTATACGTTTGTGGAAATTGGAGATGGAAGAACACACAAAAAACACCAAAGGAAAGGCTAAAATAGGGGGAAGAGCCCCAAATTACACGTTTGCTAAAAAGCAAACGCTTTTACAATTAGTGGGATCCAAAAAAAATATAATTGAAAACAAAAAAACTGATAGTGTGAGCATGGAAGAAAAAAACCAAGTATGGCAAATGTTGACCAAAGAATTCAATAGTGTATCACCTGCTATGATTCCTCGTACTTGTGAATCCCTAAAAAAATATTACAATAATATGAAAGAGGATTTGAGAAAAAGGTTAGCCAATGAAAAAAAACAAATATACAAAACTGGAGGAGGAGGTCCACCAACACCTGCAGAAAGGGACGGTGCTGATAAATTTCTGATATCAATTGTAAATGAAAAAAGTTTGTATGGAGTTCCAGCATCAATTGCTCCTTATGATGATGATTTTATTGAACAGAACAATAATTGGAGTATGGAACCTGCCATATCCAATGAGAGTGAGACTGAGGTAAAAACTAACAACCAAATGTGATGACTACACGTTGGTAGTAAAGAATTGATCCTAAAACAATTTCATTTTCAAATAACCAAGTACATGCTCACATATAGTGTCTGCCACAAAGTATGCAACATATGGCAAAAAAGTTTATTATTGGGCTATTGGAAAAAACTTTTTTCCCATATGTTACATACTTTATGGCGGGCATTGTATATTGTGCTATTGGGGCAGTTTGAATTAAGACTTAAATTAACAGTGCAATGTTTTGTCATGAAAGGTAATGATTTTGAAGGCAATACATAATTGTTTATATTTTTCAGGAAACCTTGGGAGTGGAATCACAATCGCTAATTATGCCAAGTAGGCTTATAGCCAAACCAAAACCAATCCCAAGACGTAGTTTAGATATTCTTAAAACGCCGCTAGATGCAAACCTACAGGCAATTATTGAGAAGGTAAACTGGCTTATTTTAGAAATGTATGGATTAGTAATTCAAGTCTTGAATTAGTTCGAACATGTTGACTTTGTTATATTTTTTTAGGATTCAGACATTATTATTGACAATGAGACAAGCATTGAAGTAGTTATGGACATGAATCATACCAATGGGTGCGAGGTAAATCTGTTTAAAATCAGTTATATAATAATGGTTTCATTTTATTTCTGTTTTCAGACAAGAAATGGACCTTTGAAGGAACACGATACTGCTAAGAGGAAGAAGGATTTGGGCATCAAAAAGGTTATCTTTATATTTTTATATGTATTTTTCCTCATTTCATTTTTTTTAGAGTGTTGTTTCATCCAGAAGGAGGCCAACAGTTGTCAAAACTCTCACTTCATCTAAACTAGGCGAGCTTTATGAAAGGCTTATTGACAAAAAGCTACAACTCTTAGATTGCTTAAACAAGGAACATATCCAAAGAATGAAACTTCTAGGGGTTTTGGGTTTTTACTTGAAATAAAAATATGTTCTGTTCAATGATGTTAACTTTTGTTGCAATATAGAAAATAAAACCATCAATGTTTCTAGATCTACAATCTTTATTTTTTTTTCTACAGTATCTTAAGCAAGCTATACTCTATTGTGGAAGAAATGTATATTTTCATTTTGGAATGCATGATTCCTTACATGTTCATCATGTGCGAGTGGTTGGTCTGGTATCCTTCCCATCTGTATAAGGTAGTTCAAACGTTCAGCATCTCCATCTTCTGGAGGTTCTTCTTCATTCATATTCCTAGCGATGTTATGTAGTACAGCTGTAGCAACTATAACAGATAGAGAAGTTTCCAATTTCAGCCTCATCCATAAGCCAAAACTGGAAACCTCCTTTTCCAGATGCCAAATAATCTTTCAACATAGTTCCTGGTTCTTATATATATGGGCTTCATTATATAGACGTTGTCCATTTGTTCTAGGATCTGCTAATGGTGTTAACAGATAGCTTTCCAATGGGTATCCACTATCACCTGTGTGAAAAACACATTAAAATAAGGATCAATAAAAAGTTTGCACTGTGTAATAGATCCCTACCCAACAGAATACAATTAGGAAACTCATTACTTTCCAAAGATGTCCGAAGTCGGCTGTTTGCAAATATTGTACGGTCATGAGCAGAGCCTGGCCAGCGTGCAACTATATTAGATAACTTGAGACTACTATCACATACAGCTTGGACATTTACAGAAAAATAGCCTTTTCGGTTACGGAACACCTCACCATCATCACCTCCTAAAAACAAAATTACTGAGTAAATAAACAAATACCTACCTCACAAACAATACTTGCCTGGGGAAATAATTCTTACATGGGTGCAGTCAATACATCCGATCACTCGAGGGAATGCAGCTACATGAAAAAATTTGTTTTGTGTATTAATTACTTCTTCTCCTTGAGGCATTTTAATGTAAAATGGTCTTAATCTTGCCAATATTGCTGAAACCTTTTCTATTGTTCCACTTGCGGTGCCTTCATGTATTCCCATAAAGTCACCAATTGATGATAAATGTTCACCTGTAGCATAAAATCTTAGGCTTGTCAGCAACTGGTTTATAGGTGATACACTATTATTTCTAAAAGACACAAATTAAAATTTTACTATAGGTAAATAACTGTATGAGAATATAAATAGGTAGGTAGGTACTTACCTATCATGATCAAATTCCAGTTGGTCTTCTATTTCTTCAAGAAGAGATAATACTGTTGGTTTTGTTAGCCTGAACCTTTTAAAAAAAGTTAAATCGTCCATCTCATCGAAGTAATTTGCCCTAAAATAAATAGGTTCATTTTAACTATATTTAATGCTACATAGATTCCATAGGTATGTAAATTAATTTAATTACCTGTCATATATCTTTCTAGGAAAACCATTTTCCACAATCTCTAGAACATCAAGATCGTCATTAAAAAGTTCCATTTGATCGGTTTTTTATATCTATTAATATTTGATTATTCGAATTTGTGTATGCCTATGGCCCCTCGCAGTAAAAACATAAAAATTTGTAGTAAGAAAAACTTAAGGGCTCCCGAACGGCTCCTTAATTTTGAGAATCCGAAATTCAACTTAAGTTCACATTTTATGGCGGTGCAAGTCAAATCTGCAGCTTAAGTTGAAAATGTTACTTAAGATATCCTTATATTGTTGGTGCAAGTGGCCATTAGTATTACTGTGGTGCACATTCGATCGTTATCTATTGTAATTGTTTATCCCAACATTCGCTTTTCGGTAATTCGGTAAGTGAACCCAACTGTATTCAAATGAATCTGCGAAGATTGCCGTTTTTGTTTCAATAGATTGAGCTTTATTTTATCAGTTTCAATTAAAAACATTAACGTACAATGGCGTCAACTAGCAAAGAAGTTGGACCAAAGAAGAGAAAAGTTACTGAAGAATTTCAAGACAGGTGGACTGATAACTATTTTTTTGTGGAATTTAAAACAAAAGCAATATGTTTAATATGCAATGAATCGGTTTCTGTTATGAAAGAGTACAACATTAAACGTCACTACGACACTAAACATGCAAATAAGGTTGATAAGTACAAAGGTCAATTTCGAAAGGACCAGGTCAACAACCTAAAAACAAAACTTTCATCACAACAACAACTATTTACAAGAGCAAACTCAGAGTCAACATGTTATGTAAAAGCGAGTTATGCAGTAGCTACAATACTCGCAAAAAAATCGAAGCCATTTTCAGACGGTAAAATTGTTAAAGAGTGCTTGGAAAGAGTCGCGGAAATTGTGTGTCCAGAAAAGAAGAAGGATTTCTCAAAAATAAGCCTATTTCGTGAAACTATTACAAGACGTGTGGATGATATTGGCCTGCATATTGAAAATAATTCAAAAGAACGTGCATCTGAGTTTATATATTATTCTCTGGCATTGGACGAAAGGATATGACAGATACCGCACAAGTGGCGATCTTTATCAGAGGTGTTGATGCCCACTTTAATAAAACGGAAGAACTAGCAGCATTGTATCCACTCAAGGATACCACTAAATCACGAGATTTATTAGAGGCTATTCAATCAACCTTAGACCGCTTTTCGTTACGATTAAACAACTTGTCGGGTGTAACAACTGATGGTGCTCAAGCAATGGTTGGGAAACATGAAGGTTTGGTAAAACTGATCGAAAAAGAGGCCTGTAAAGTTGGCAATACGTCGATGCTAAATTTTCATTGTATTATTCATCAAGAGAATTTGTGTGCTAAATCTCTCAAAATGGATCATGTTATGAAGGTAGTTGTCAAAATAGTGAACTTTATTAAGTCGAAAGGTTTGAACCACCGTCAGTTTCAAGAATTTCTTAAATCCTTGGACTCAGAATACGGTGATGTTTTGTTTTATACAGAAGTGAGATGACTGACCCGTGCCAGAATGTTGAAAAGAGTTTTGATTTGAGGCAAGGAATACAATCCTTTTTTGAAAGCAAATCCAGGAATATTTCCGAGTTTCAAGACGAAGACTGGGTATCCGACTTTGCATTTCTGGTAGATATAACTAGCCACTTGAATGAACTCAATATTCGTTTACAAGGCAAAGGTCAATTGATTAATGAACTGCATAATCTTATTTCTGCGTTTCAAATGAAACTTGGGCTTTGGGAACAGCAGCTACGTACTGAAAGCTTCACTCATTTTCCTACACTTTCAGAGCGACCAGATATCACATCAGAGATAGCGGCTAAATACGCATCTCTAACATATGATTTGAAAGCCGAATTCGAAAGCCGGTTCCTAGATTTTAATAAGCATCGGCTGCTTTTTTCTGCATTCGCAACACCATTTTCAACAGATGTAAGTTCCTTGCCTGGTCATTTACAAATGGAATGTTGCGAAATGCAATGTGATGCACAACTAAAAGAGAAATTCAATCAAGTTGGCTTGGAAGAATTCTATAAGAAATATTTTGATAAAGAGAAATATCCTGCGTTTTACAACGCAGTGTTCATGATTTCATTATTTGGTAACACTTACATCTGTGAACAACTTTTTAGTAGAATGAAGCATATTGAATCTCAAATGAGAACACGGATTACGGACGGTCATCTTGAAAATTGTTTGCGGGTAGCAACAACATCAGTCGAAGTTGACATTGATCAGCTGAGCTCTGATAAACAAAGTCAGACATCCCATTTATTTACCATTCAGTTACCTAACAGAATTATGCGGAATTAAAATGTGAAACTTGAAATATTTTGTTCGAGAATTATGCAGAAATAATGTGTCACTAAATACATTTTGTTCCTAAGAAATTTGTTTTCATTTAAAAAAACTCCAATCATAATGTTTTTTTTGTGCGCTGCTTAGTTAGAGTGCGTGTCAGATAACTCTGCTCGTGACTGGGGTGTTTTCTTTGCTAGTTACAGTACATTTTTTTGTTCTGAAGTCTAAGTTCTAATAGGAAAAATTAGTATCCGATTTTGACTATGCGCATACTTATCTGGCGCGCACTATACATAAAATTTGTAGTGCGGCCCGGAGTAAAATTCTACTTCCGAATTCTGGCCCGAGTGTCGAAAAGGTTGGCCACCCTTGTACTACAACATCCTTCGGATCATTTTATTTTTATTTTGATTTCATTAGGTACAGTAACAGATAACAGACGAACATAATTTAAATATACATCTGCAATACTATTAATACTGTACACAGCTTTATTTTCGTATAGCATTCTAGTACAGTTGTTTTACAGTATTATTTGTATTTAAAGAAAGAATCTTTTGGTCGGTTGGTGTTGGGCGGGTGGCTGTAGTGGACTCTGGGCCTTTTTCTTTGACTGCACTACAAGGGTCAGCGTGAAGTTATATTAAACGTAAATGTGTGAATAATGTATGTACATCCTTGTAAAATATCAATCATCGGATTATTCTTTTTGAAATAGCTTCTTCGTTGAAAAGAATAATCCGATGATTGATATTTTACAAGAATTTCTTCTTGGACTCACGAATATCATAGATTTACACCGCTTTGTTGTTACAGAGCCGGAACCAGTGCCAGAGGCTAGTACATCCACTGCTTGCGCTGAATATCGTTTTGATATTTCTCATCTAGTAGGAAAATCACTCAGTAACGAGAAAAAGTATAAATATCTGACGGAGTCTTTAGAACCACCTCGTAGTTATGAATATCCAGAGCAGACAGAGGGTGGACAAAAAAGAAAGTTCAGATCTGATTGGCAAAAGGAATACTCTTGACTAGTCTATAGTCAAGAACAGAACGGCGCATATTGTTTGCCTTGCGTACTATTTTTTGGTCCAGATAGTGGGGGCAAGCATTCTGTGGCTTTAGGATCTTTAGTGACTCGTCCACTTTGCAAATATAAAAAAGCAATAGAAATTTTCAAGAACCATTCCACTACCGATTACCACAAAATGGCGGTGTTAAAAAGTACAAATTTTAAAAGTTCATATGAAAACCCTGAAAAAGCTGTAAACAATTTAATCGAAACTGAGAAACTTAAAATGATTAAATCAAATAGAGAGCGACTGATTCCTATAGTTAAGACGATCATACTGTGTGGTCGAGAAAATATACCGCTAAGAGGCCACCGAGATGATGGTACATTGAGTGACAATATAGGCCAAGAAAAATCTCGAGCACTTTTAAAATTTCGTATTGACTCAGGTGATTCATCACTCCAAAAACATTCAGAAACAGCGTCAAAAAATGCTACATATCTGAGCAAAACAACTCAAAATCAGCTGATTGATTGTTGCCATTCTGTTATACTGAAAAAGGTACTTGACAAAGTCAAAGAAGCAAAATATTATGCTGTTCTTGGCGACGAAACAACCGATGCCAGTGGAACAGAACAACCCAGTATGTGTTTCAGGTATTTGGATATACAAGAGATCACAATACACGAAGAGTTCATATGTTTTCTATCTGCAACTGACTTGACTGGTGCTGCATTAAGCAATCAAATCGTTCAAGAATTGAATCAAGTCGGCTTACAAATTGAGAATTTGAGAGGTCAAGGTTATGACGGAGGAGCTAACATGTCAGGAAAGTTTAGTGGCGTACAATCCCGAATAAAGCAGCTTCAACCGCTAGCGACTTATATGCACTGTGCAGCACATGAACTTAACTTAGCTATCGTAAAGGCTTGCAGCTTACCTAGTGTTCGCAATATGATGGGAGTTGTAAGTAGTGTTACCGATTTTGTGCGTGAATCATCAAAAAGATTGGGACTTGTTAAACAAGCCATCCTTAAACAACACCCAGAGGCGAAAAGAGTTAAATTATAAACTCTAAGTGATACACGCTGGCTTGAAAGGCATGATGCACTTATTCAATTCAAAGAACTCTTTGACTCTATCATACAATTCCTTGAAGAATTCGACAGAATTTCTCCGTCTTCAAAAAGTGCAAGTCTTCTGACTTCCATTCAAAGATTTGACTTTGTTTTACCTTTGACGGTAACCGCCGCTGTATTTGAAATTACTGTTTCGCTTTCACGGCAACTTCAGGCTGTTGCATTGGATCTTAAACTTTGCTATGAGATGGTAGACAGTGTAATAAGAATATTGAAAAGGTACAGAGAAACTAAATATGAAAAAAATTCCCAAGAGGCGTGTCGTATTGTAGAGCCTTTGGACATCCCAGTGCAAGCACCCAGAACCACAAAACGTTCAACTCACCGCTCAAATATAGAAGCGCCTGATGCTAAGGAATACTACAGGTAAAATAAATCTTCATAATGCATATACGCCCGCTTCCTTTATTTTTTGTTATCGTCGGCTAAATGTGTTAACCTGCTAACTCCAATTTTTAGGATTTTGAAATATTTTGTTATTTGGAAACTAGATGGCACCTTGCGTCGACTCGTAAACCTGCTAGTCGTCGTCGTCGCAATTCTGTGTGGAAATGGTTTATTTTATGACGCACGTATACCGGCTAACTTCCCGTTGTAGAATGGGCAAAGAAATACTGCTATCTCCAACTAATTTGGCGCGATAGGTGCACATGTTATTTTCACTCCAGAAAGTTCCTGTATTTGTCCTATTTCGAGCAGTTTTTTTTTTTTTTTTTCGTTTTTCTGTGTTGCTTCATTGGAGAAGGTTATAGTTCATCAATGTCTCATGATTTATGTGAATAAAGTCGCTGATTTCAAGGCAAACAAACCGATAAATATAGTTTTGGAGTTAGCGGCTTTTCGTGTTCCGTACATCCAAGTGAACGGTTTGTCTTAATTTTTCTGTTATTCATGATCAAACAATAATGAAGGACATTCATTTTGTAAAAAGAATCACAAGTGAAGAGTCCATTGGAAAGTAGTCTAACTAGCTTTAGAATTTTATTGCTTCAATAAATAAAATTATGTTGATTTTTTGTTCATTTAAACTTGATTTAGGCTAAATGCGACAAACAGAAAATATTTATATTATTTTTCACATAGTCTGGTATAGATAGGTACCTTTTTTTTTCATTTCACAGATCATGTCAAGACGAACAATAGAAATTTTAAGATTGGCGGCCAGACAACTCAGACAAGGTGACAGTAATAACAACAACGTGAATGAAGAAACCACCAATGTCTATCATGTTGTTGACAATGTTAATATCGAAATTATAGAAGTTAATGAAACCTTTGAAACGAATATACCGACAGAAACGGAAACAGCATTTTTGGAAGTAGTAGATATCGAAAAAGCAAACAGGCATGACAAAAAAGACGCTATGGATACAGAAGAGTTACGACGGTATGAAATAGCTGAGGTTACACACACAGAGGAGGAAGACAAACATGTAATAGGAGAAGCAAGAGACAGACAAGAGACTAGAATGCATAAAATAAATGAAGAAACAGATATGTATGAAGCGACAGACAGAAGAAACTGACAGGCAAGAAATAAACGAAGGTACCTCATCATATGATATATTATCGGATGATAGTGACTACATTGCACCCAAGGTAGTATCATACTCAGGATCTGATAGTGATAGTAGTTCTGACGAAATGCCAACAGAAACGACGAAAACGTTTTCAGGTGGAAAAAGCAACGTGGTTTTCAGAGAGGAATACAAAAAGGCGAAAAAAAGGAAAGCGATACTTTGGTAGAACTAAAGTAAACAGGAAATGGTCTTATGACATAGAAAGAGGACCAAGAGAGCTCAAAAGAAGATGTCAGTGTAAAGCTACGAACCGATCTTTGGAATGTAGTAAACTAACAGAAGAGCAAAGAACAGTCATATTCCAATATTTTTTGAGTTTAAGGTGGGGAGAAAAAGAGGTTTTTGTGGACAGAACTGTAAGGAGTGTTTTTATTGGAAGAGCGAGAAATAGAAAAGTACCAGAACAATCGAGGAGAAATCAGACTTTTAAGTACTATTCAAAAACAGGTGACCAAGAAATAAGAGTTTGTAGAACTATGTACTTGAATACAGTGGGCTTGGGTCGTTGGAGTTTCCAAAACTGGAAAAATACTTTCTCAAATTTTGAAAGAGGTGATACCGAGGAGAAGAAATCTTAAAAAAGACCAACCCAGTATAGGAATGAAAAACAAAATACAAAGACACCGTTTGAAATAGAAAACAAAAGTATACATGAGTTTCTTGATTCCATGGAATCCCATTACTGTCTTCGAGTAAAAATTATCTTCTGCCCGAATGGACCTCGAAAGAAGAACTTTACAGGCTGTATGAAAAAGAATGGTGTGGACCCAGAAATATTCAGCCTTTAAGCAGTACCACATTCAAAAAAGCATTCGAGTCGAAATATATGGCATCATTCAGGCCAAAAAAGGATTTGCGAAATTTGTAATAAATTCAAGGAAGGCTACATAGCAGAGGATTTTAACATGCATATCACAAGAAAAAAAGAAGCTAGAAAGAAAAAGATAAAATGAAAAATTTCTCTACACCGTTGATCTTCAGGCTGTATTACTATCGCCAAAATCTAACATGAGCAGCCTTCATTACAAGACAAAATTGTGCGTTCACAATTTGTGTTGTTTCGATCTCAATAATAAGGGTGGATTTTGTTATCTATGGCACGAGGGTGAAGGGGGGCTAGATGCAGAAGAATTGTCATCTTGCTCTCATTTTTTTATTAAGAGCCACGTTATTCCATTAATTGATAAGGACAATAGAAAAATAGTTATTTGGAGTGACGGCTGCGCATACCAAAATAGGAATAGCGTACTGGCTAATGTTGCTATTAATTTGACGAAACAATATCAAATACCTATTGAGCATAAAATATCTTGAAGTCGGGCACAGTCAAATGCCAGTTGATTCAATGCATTCGACTATAGAACGTCGTGTAAAGTCAAGAATAATTAATGTGCCAGCCGAATATGCCGTTCACTGCAAAAAAGCGAGAATTAATCCTAGACCATATAGAGTAGAATATTTGGAGCACACTTTCTTCAAATCCTTCAAAAACATTGGGATGGTAAAAAGCATCAGACCTGACAGAAAGCCTGGAGATCCTAAGGTTACAAGTATATTATTTTGTTCTTCATCGCGTTGTCTTCATACTTCAATTATTATTTTTTCCATTGAATCCTTGAATGATAATATTTTCTTTCAGGTAACCGACATTCGTGGTTTGAAGTATACACCCGAGGGTAATATATTTTACAAACTCCGATTTTCGGAAGAATGGACACTTCTTCCTCAGTAACGACAACAAAAAGATATAATGAGCTGGATATTCTACATCATAATTAAATTGCAATCTCAGCCAGAAAATTTTCTGATCTCCAAGTTCTCAAGTCAACTTTACCAGCAGACTACCATGACTTTTACAACAATTTGCCACATGAATAATTGTTTTTTAGTTTCAAATATTTCCAAGAATTCATTTTGATTTTAAAATGTTCAGTTATATTTTTGCTCCGTGCAAATATTGTTCATCCGAATAAATAAAAAAAAACTGCTATCTCCCGATATTTATTTGGAAACAGAATTTTTAAAGCTGCTAACTCCTTTTTTATGCTGTAGAAATTAAAATGAAAATATTTCACATGCGTTTTTTGGAAAAAAGAGGTTAGGACAATACTGAGACATATTTTATTGAAATTTATTGTCATATAAGCTGGTTTGTATTGATCAAGACCGTTTTTCCCTCTCCTGAAAAATTGACCTCATGCGAGTTAGCAGGTTAACACATTCAGCCCACGTTATGATCTTTCGAGTTAAAGAATAATGTCATATCAAATCTTGTTTCAGATTGAATGTATTCCTACCTTTCATCGATTTTGTATTGGAACAGCTGAGGAGTCGCTTTTCGAAAGCAGAGCACTATTCAATTCTCAAAATGTTCACCCTTATACCAAGTACCATCGTAAAAACAGAAAATCTGAACTCTATAGAGGTAGCCGCACGTGTTTACAGCAGCGACTTGCCTCATCCTCTCTCGTTATCAGGAGAAATAACTCTTTGGAAAGAGCTTTGGAGAGACAAGGAACATCTTGCCCAAACAGCAGCAGAGGCCCATCATGGGGAAAATGAGTTTTTCCCAAATATAAAAATTATATTGCGAATACTTGCTACATTACCAGTATCCACTTGTAGTGTGGAGCGCAGCTTCTCTTCGCTCAAGGTAATAAAACCGTACCTTCGCCGACGATGACTGAAGAGGGGTTGAACGGTTTGGCTGCAATGTATATTCACCGAGACATATCCCGCAGCCTACAACCAGTCGACGCACTATGCATTAAATGAGAGAAATAAAATGTTGTGTGCTTTTTTAGTGTTTTCCTTGATAAAGTCTACCCTCAACTACGTCAAGCCCCTCCCGAACAAAAATCCTGGATCCGCCACTGACCGTAGTATAGGTTTCAAAAGAATATAGATCAGGCATCAGCAATAAGTCATTATATACCAAAAGGCTCAATTCTCGGTGAATATCTGCAAACATTTGATATTTCCACCATCCAAAACATAACGCAGAGAGCAATAAGTCCATTTTCATCACACTGACTTCAGTTTCGAAATAAATGGTAACGAAAACACACTAGGAGTGGGCGAATGTAAAAATTCAGAATTATAGCCATGTACCAATACAAATACAGAATATTTATCGTTATTCCCAGATAGTACAACAATTCACATATGCGTGTTTCCATTTTACATCTTTCATTGATTTGTATGCTCAAGTTCGAGCACAAAATCCATTCAGAATGTAGGAACTATTGATGGTATGGAAAAATAGTTCAAATGGAAGTTATAAGGAAAGGAGAGAGGCAGGGATACTATCTTCACGCCCAGGGGTCGATCAGGACGACTTTACAACGGAACGTAACAGGTAGACCACGGATAGGAAGAAATATCAAGATAAGGATGGATACACAAAGGTTCGCCTGCTACAAAAATTCTGTTTCCATTTTCCACCCACCCCCTACAAAATTAATGATAGCATCATAAAAGTTGGGAGGTCTGTTCTTGGTATTGAACACATTCAAAATATAAGTGACTCACAATATGGGTCACCCCTCTTCTTTCCCAAACACTTTAATCTGATATCATTAATCCAAAATATCGAATGCTGCAATATGTCGAGGTTCATGACTCAATGATGATCATTCTGATTTCAAATCGAATTGTAAATGCTTTCCTTTTGATCACAGCTGACATTTTCAATGAACTAGACAGGATAACACTCCATTGACCTAATGCTCCATGATTTCAGCCAAGCATTCGTCGCATTCGACCGTGCTGTAAAAATCTTTTCTGTGATTTTTCGAAAACCCAACCGACCGATCTTGTTAGCCGCCAACGATTATATATACCGGAGACCGATGACAGAATTCGTCGATTTCTTCTGACCAAATATTCAGCGTCATAAGTGCCGTCACAGCATAGTATACGTCGCATAAGAACAAGAATTTAATGTCATCCTTCGTATCTAGTGTCTGTATAATAATTAGATATAGTCGACTCCAACTAAAATGAGTCTGCGCAGAAACGTAAAAACGTTCTGTTTAAATACCCCACGTAAAGCGTCGATTACATTGAGCGAGTTTACAAGCTGATAGTTGGCTATTTTAGAAGCGGACTAGTCGGCTAGTGCGATTGTAATGATTACACGCAAAACGTGTACTACTCGCTCAGTAGCCAACTAGCTAGCGAGAAAAAACCACGTGTTATTACCCCGAGGCGATTTGCCGTTGTGAATAAGGTACCTACGTTTCAATTAAACTTATATTACGATTTTTAATCGACATTTCTGTGTAACTACTGTTAAAATGAAGTGGAACACAAGTAATATTATACAATTTCTCAATGTGTACCAACAGTACCATGTGTTATGGAATATAAAAGATAAAGACTATTGCAACACAAAATTAAAAAATGATATTTTCCAACGTATTTATAATGAACTTAATGAAAATCAGGTAATTGGAGAAATGGATGTAAAGCAATTGAAGGCTAGAATCAAATCCATTAAAGATGTGTACAGACAAGAACTACACAAAATTGAAAAAAGCAAGAAAAGTGGAAGTGGTACCGAAGAAGTTTATTCACCAAAGCTTGCTTGGTTTAACGAAGCTAATTATTTGTCAGAGGTTTTGAGTACAAGAAATAGCAAATCAAATTTGGTGAGTAAAAATTCTTAATTTTAATGAATATTTAGGTATTTATAAATCAATAATAATCAACAGATCATTTTATATTTATTATTCAAACTATTATTCCAACTTTCTCCCACTGCCAAGGCAGAGGATTTTCTTCAATGAAGTGGGTAGCATATGCTCGTCTGACATCCTCAGCAGCACGTTTGTGATTATTGCTGCCTAAATTATTAATAGGTTGCAAAATGTTTGCATTTTCCCTCCATAGTCCAGGTGTTATATTTCCAGTATTTAAATCCTCTCTATCTACTGCTTGTGAAGGTAAGTAATTACCTGGAGCAGTCTTTCGTAACCAATTATGAAGACTGCAAGCTGTCCAAATTACTTTATCAGTAGTTTCGGGTTTTAAATCTATTGGTCTTGAAAATATTCTGAATTTCCATGCATTCTCAACAACTCTTCTGGCACGTGAAAGACGATAATTAAATACCTTCCATATCATTTAGCCCAGTTTTACTATAAGGTTTCAAAAGATTTGTTCTTGAAGGGAATGCATCATCTCCGATAATAACAGCATGGTCAGGTATTCCAAGAGTATTACTTTCCATTGCAATATTTAAAGTACTATCTCTAAATATTGCGCTGTCACTTGCGCGTCCATTACCACCTACGTCAATATAAGTAAAGCAATAATCGGCATCAACCATGGCAAATAATATGATGCTATAGGTTTTTCCGTAATTAAAGTAGGTTGAACCGGAACAAGGAGGTCCTTTGATAATTACGTGTTTCCCATTAATGGCCCCGACACATCTAGGGAAATTCCAACGTTCGGAAAATTTATTTTCGATTTTTTTTCATTCATCAACTATTTTAGGTACCTGCAAATAATAAGAATAATGAATCGAATCAGTTAACATAATTTCAATAAATAATAAATATTATAAAAATAAATATATATGTGTAATATATTATGTTATTTATTAACTCATCGTTGCGAAATTTATTCAATAAATCTACATTATTTGTGCATTATCGTTTTTGTACTATTTCTAGGATCTATCGCAAAACAGTGAAGAAATAGAGCCAGATGAGGACGGTCAAAACTGCTCGGAATATGTTGTGTCTAACAACGAAAGCAGCTGCCCAAAAGAACTCCACAAAGAGAAGCAATCAACAGAAATGAGACCACCAGCAGCATCAGTGAAAAGGGGCAAAAAACAAGCAGTATCCAAAGAAAACTCAAATTCTGAAATATCAGTAGCGATGCAGCAATTGGACAAAATTGCACAGAATGCAGCAGAGGAGAAGCCATATGACCAGTTCGGAAAGTTTGTTGCGGCCGAGCTTCGTCAGTTGCCGCAGCGACAAGCAATTTTACTACAACAGGAAATTCAGAATTCTATCATTCGTTCTAAGCTAACATCGTTGGAGCCTGCGATTAATTTAAATTCCCGAAATGCAAGTCATGTACCATTTTCACCAGTCCCATTTTCACCATCTTCTGACTATTCATTGTCTACCTCCTCAAATGAAGATGATGTTTTGAAACAGGTTATGTTTCAAACATTTGGACCAAGTTCGGTGTAATACCAAATATTCACATATAAATATTGTAACTATATTTTCATTAAATACATTTCTTTGAAAAAATGTACCGTTTTAGTTCGCGAATTAATTGAAAATCATGTTTTATATATTATTTTCAATGGTAAAGGGGGCTCAACCTATTTATAGTGGTTTATGTAATTTTTTTTTTTCAAGTAATTCAATATATTTTGCATACCTATACCTGTAACTACCTACAACTGTTTAAAAAAATTCTAAAAATATTTGAGTAGTATTCATCAATTTGAAAAAAGTATATAGAATACTACTGAAAAAAATGTTTGGTGAAGTATTTGAATATTACTCAAATACTTATAATATAATATTTGAGACAAATTTCAAATACTAATTTATTAGTTATACAAATATTATTTTTTTTATTTCAGTCTTGTGTCAATTTATCTGACATTACAAGAAATATTCGAATTATTTCAAAATGGCATTTTTATATTGATTTTTACATACCTCAATGAATAGTCGAAGGACGAAAGAAATTGCCGATAGCACTTCAGGCAAAAATATCGATATAGTCGATTCGGGAACTCGAAAAAGGTATTGCAGAGATTCAAAAGAATCGCCAGTTGCTAGATAACGTAGTGTTACTTCAAGTTTTGTGATTACTGGGATTGCCATTCTCATAACTGTATCTTCTTTTTTCAGCATTCCATCTACCATCTTCAGTAAATCTTTGAAATGGGTACAGTCTAATCTCAAAATATTGCGATAAGCTGAAGCGTCTTCGTCCTTCAACTCTTTCAGTAAACTGCTCGATGCACCATACATCTCGCGTCTGCCTATCCATTGTTTCACCCATATATGTCTTTGCCTTTTCCGCCTTCCTTTTTTTAACTCCTTTTTGATAGCATGAGCTAAAATATTGACACCCGCACGTACAATTTCCTTCGACATTTTGTAAACACTGGAACCATAAACGCCAGCGAGTAGCGAATAAAGTAGACCAGCTTTCAACTATACTCGCGGATAGTTGGCTAGTGAACATGATTACACTAGGCGAGTTTACTAGCAGATAGTGAATTTGCCAACTATCAGCTTGTAAACTCGCTCAATGTAATCGACGCTTAAGTCATATTTTGCATTCTCAGTGGACGTTACTGCAGAATGAATAGTCTTGACCAATAGCTATCTTCTGGAGCAGGTACCATGCACATCAAAATCTCATCTCAGTTGGCTTCGACACCATATTTGATTATTATTTTTCATCAAGTAAAAATGAAGAATGTCAGAGATCGTCAAGTCAAATATTCAGCATCAAAGTGACGTTACATATGCTGAAACCTGTCAAAATTAGACTGAAAACAATAATGTGTAGTATACAATCATTGATTAACAGCTATTTATATATCAACTTAGGGTAAAAGCACCTATTACCGTCACTGACCCTATTACCAGCACTCGTAGTGGTCCAACCACTCCATACTCTATTTTACCATTCTCAAATTTACTCTCCAAACCATAAACATTGATTGAAACATCATTCTTTTCCTCAAATTTTCAATTTCCTTATTATTCAACTTGACCGGAAAATTCATACCTGATACATCCAAAACCTCAGATAAATGTGGATAAGATGTTACTTCTGACACTCTACCATCAGCGTGATCCCTAGGATAGAATGCAGAAGTTATGGCCCACGCAAAACAATATTGATCCTCATTGCGGACATTCACCACAGCTCTTCTCGATTCAATACATTCTGGTAGTTTCACATAAGAACATCCACTGAGGGGGCTGGATTTATTGACGTTCAACTCCAGAAACAGCATTTTTTCACAAGTCCAACCTTTAATAAATAATCAATATTACTATTGAACAAATTTTGAAATTGAAAAACGAATTACCTGAATCACGTTCTTGAAATTCTGTAGATTGAGCGATAAAAACATCACGAAATCCATTGAATAGGGAATCCAAATCAGTAGACTGGTCTACAGTTTTATTCTGGGAGTTGAATGACTTGGTGTCCTTTACATTTTGGGTTTGAAGAATATAACACCCGAATACTTCCATATTCACCTTGATAATTTTATGAAACCTAATGGCAGATTCCAATAATTCGACAACTTTCTGTTTAATCTCATTGAAGAAAGAAACATAATCGCTGGAAACAATTGAACTATGTACCCTGTATTTAGCAATCCGACATTTGAAAGCACCCTTTATAATTTGAACACCATCGCTCATTTGTACACATGCATTATTTTTATGTTGGAGACTTCTTTTATGTGCATTCACTTGCGATACGGGAATCGTCACATTACAGAAATTTCATGTGTACATAGGTGTTGAAGCAGCAGCGTCATCCAATCTAACCCTCTTCACTGATGGACCTCCTCCACAAGACTGGAGTTGATGCCGACGAAGATTATCACTACGAGTGAACCATTTATCACAGTCACAGGGATACATTTTCATTTCAGTATGATTTCACCAAATTGTTCGATGTAAACTGATTCTATCGATGGTTTCCACATTCTTATATATACTCCTCGAGCTCATCTCACCCGACAGAAAACCCCCTCCACTAGCTGAATGTGTCGACAGAGTTGGGGGTTGCTTGCCAATCAAAACTATATGCGGTAACGTGATGTCACTATGAACACTCAGTGGCCGTTGTAGTAAGTAAATACTCTATACCTCGAGGGGGATTGTATGACATCCAGTCAGAGTATCGGTGAGAGTTAGAAGTGGCTCATGGGGGCGTGTCACACTCCCCATCAACACATTACAGTATGCTGCAATGATCATTCAATATTCGGAGCTTTGTGCAGATGTGCACCCTCTCCACTACGAGAGGTATTGTGTGTGTGTGTCTCCCCACTACCACATCAATTCAGAGAGCATATGAGCATTGGTCGGTGAACATGTCCCTCTTCCATTCACTGTGTTGGTGGATTCTCCCCTCTTCCTTCCCACCACATCGATGAGCACTGCGGTGAGAACTACTCATCACTTGCTGCTGGATCTTCGTGGCATGCAGACGTTCCGCAGTATGAACATGCTGCCTTCACTACCGTGTATACAATCTCCCTAACCCAAGCATTTCAGATAATGACGTCACATCTCGTCAATCGTAATTCCCACTATGCCTAAAAAGTCCTCAGACACGCCCCAAGGTGGTGGGGGAAATTTGAAAGGCATCAACCATACCCCGAAGTGGTGGGGAACATTTGAAATAAACTAACCACACCCTGAAGTAGTGGTGGAACATTAAAAAAGCCTTTAATCACGCACTACAGTGGTGGGGGGAGGCCCCAAATCGGCTGTATAACTCTACTCAAGAGTAAGAACCAAAATATCACAGCAAAAAAAAACTAGATGTATACTAACTATAAACCAAAGGCTCAAAGGAAGTGTGCTGGCTTCCAGGCAGTTGGCATGTCTAGGTAAAGAAAAGTTGGAATGTAAAAAAGACTATTCTAATAAAAAACTCACTTTAATGGAAAGACAAGTCATTGCCTTAGAAAAACTAGTGGAATGTTTGAAGAAGTAAACTAATGATTTTATCTTCTTGAATACTGGTGAATATTTTGTAATATTTCGAAATAAGCCATAAATTTATGAAAAAAGTCATTTAAAAATTCAGCTCAAGTTTTGTAGGGGTCTCCTTGTATCAGATGGAGTGAAATATACTTGAATATTTCTAATGAAGTAGAATAAGTTTTTATTTTGTTGATGTGAAAGTTACTTTAGTATTAAGATGGTTCGCAATGAGTGTTCATTTTGTTGAATCGTACTTGTTTAACATTAAATGCTTCCCAAATGAACTGGAGCATTATTAAATCCCATTCGCTGAACGAATTATAAGAAAAATACTGGGTGATAAGTTTTATATTATAATAGCTTATTTAATCAACACAATATATATAAATTCAAAATTATCCGAAATGATGAATTATTCTTCTCTGCATTCTTCTGCCTGCTGCTAACAATGGATTTGCTCTAGGGTTGGGCAAGTTGAAATTGTCATGCTCAACAGAAAACATTCCCAAATCAGCCTCTTTATTTTGTTCGTCATCTGCTAATATGAGTTGCACATTGTTCTCAACACACATATTGTGTAAGACTATACATGCATTTACTATTTTGGAACATTTTTCAGGGGTGTAATGTAAGACTCTATGTTCCAAAAGACAACGAAATCTCATTTTCAGCAGTCCATTACACCTTTCTATTGTGGATCTTGCTGACTTACGGCCATTATTGTACCTTTCTTCTCGTGTTAGTCCTACTCTTGGTCTGTTGGATACATATGGAGCAAGGATATGTAGTAATTCTCGTACCAAATTCTTTGGTAATCGAAATAACTCGACAAACTGTATATCTGTCATCGTATTTAGTGCATTTCTGTGAGAGTTCACATCTCTCACATGCTCTAAGGCATCTTCGTGGTTTTTCAGGTTTTCTATGGCAGCTAAGATTCCCATATCATCATCATCCATTGCTCAATAATCTAGATTTACAAGCACAAACCAACCATTCGGTTAACAACAGAACCACATCAACTGAAATATTTTGCAAATTCGTCCGATGACTATTATTTCGAATGGGCAAAACCAACTCGATGTTTTGTCTACTGAAAATTCTCTATTTCGACATTTGAGAATACCATATCATTTTCATTCGACAAACGTTAATTTTCGAATACGACTAGCAGCTTTCGAGATTTGAGAATCGGGCCCCAGGTTAAACAAATATTTCGGCAAATACCTATGTTATTCCATGCGAGGATTTCTGCACATTTGATGCACTGCCGCTGACCTTCTCTTAGTGTTGAACTTCTTCGCTCAGGTTGTGTCGTTGCTGGAATCCGTGATACACAATCATTGCACATACCAGTGCATGGATTGATATCTGCCTTTGGTCTACTTATTTGGCAAAAGTAGCACACAACATGCCCTGCACACAGCAACGGGTAAACACATACTTTTGGCTTTGCATCCCAGTCTTTTGGAAAAGGCATATTCGTTGTTGAGTTGAGAATACCACAAGATGACTTATAGAACACTGACTCTACTCCCTTCGCATTCTTCATTTATATACTTTTATTTTTTATGTGAAAGTAAAGTGTGGGCGGGGAAAGTCCCCCGTTTCGAAATTTCCATTTTCACGATGGTGTGTGAAGAACAATGCCCCAACCATCGCATTGTTCAGTGTGTACCAATCCCATTGAATGTACACTCCTTTTTTTCACTACACCACACCTTGTAACGGTGTTATTGCTGCAAGGGTTTAGTAAGATTACATATCATACAGGCGTGAACATATTGAATTATTGTCAACGAAGTCTGGCATGCTTTACACCATTTCGGAAAGACATCGATGAATGGATGAGTCTCGTGGGTGTTTACATAGGCATACCATCCTCCATTATTGTTTCTTGCCGCATAGAATGTATAACAATATATACAGATTCTTTCCTCTTGTCCCGCTGTCGTTTCTATCGTCACATATGCCTCCATGACACAACATAATGACACCGGATCCGCCATAGTGTTGGACGTGTTCATCAGGTGGACATTACGTAACACCAAACCTCCTGCTATATCACCAGGACGACTAACTTGAGCATCAGCCTCGATGCCCTCATCTTCTTCATCGCCTGAGTCTCCATCGGAATCTTGAAGATCGTCATTTGCTTCTTCAACTTGAATCCCATCATCTTCCGAATCTGATTCCTCAGCATTGTTCATATCGACATCAGCCAACATGTCAAGCACTGCTATATATTGTTGATTACAAACACTTTCGATTGCTGAATGAAATTTGAAGTGGCGATCCCGCTTTTATATGATTTCAATTGTAGTATGAGTGCTCACCACTTTATTTTCACCATTGAGATGGGGCGTGTTTCTGGTCACTTATTTTATTTTCTCGAGTAATAAAGGATTTTGTTGTGTTGATGCACTCCTATTGGTTGACATAGTCGTGTGTCGAGGTAAAAGTTTGGCGGTATTGTATTCCGATAGACTGGTCGGGCAAAGAGCTTCACTCTGATTGGATGGGTGAGATTATAGGGTGGGGAGTCTGGTGGTATTCTGATCAACTCGTTGGGTAGCTTTATTCTGATTGGGTGGTAAAACATTCTGATTGGGCAGGTAGTCTCACTCTGATTGGGTGAGTGAGGATATGACGACATGTTGATTCATAATTGGTTAATGTGCGCTATGGAATGTATTTCCAAAGCATCCCCCCACATTCTCTCTCATATATAATGTGGTGAAGAACTGACTTTCACATAAATATTTCTACAATCTCTACTACACTGTCCACTACAGAGCCAAGGAGTGTACAAGAAGAATCGGGGCCAACGATGGGGCCCATCCAAGTTGAGGAAGTGAGTTCTTCAGGTGATACTGTGAACGATACCAGTGATGCAAACTTTTTCGAGTGTTTGTATCTTCATCATGGTTTTCCTGAAAGACAGCATCAACGGTTGGCGGAAGAGGAATCAGACATTGAATCGGAAATGGGTTCTGATAATGGAGATATTCACAGTCTATCATCTGATACTGATGACTATGATGCAGATACCGTCATGATAATATCTGATGATGAAGAGATGGACTTTGATGACATTATCAGTCTTTCCTCTGATGATGATCAATACTACTAATTGCATCATCAATAACAGCAGAAATAAAAACAGCCCTTTTCAGGGCTACCAAACAGAAATAGGAAACATCCCCTATCATTGTCAATGATTGGTTGGGCCCTTTAGCTTCTCTCTGATTGGATGAGGTGATGATTGGTGGGGTGAGTAGCTTCACTGTAATTGGATGAGGTAGTAGCTTCTCTCTGATTGGAGAAGGTTGTAGAGTGGGGGTAAAATAGGGGTGTGGCTATACTAGGTGGGAGTGAAGTGGGGTGTATAAAACGAGAGGTCCACTTGAGAACTCATCATTGTGCAGTGACCAGTCGACCAGAAGCCTACTACTACCAGTTCCCAGCAGAAGCAGAAGATACCAGTACAACAAATAGTTGGTAAGTTAACATTGCTATATTCATGAAGCTGTCTCATTGTATGTTTTTATTATCAGCCATGGAATTCAATACCGAAGCTGTATCAACCGTTGATTTTGCCTAATTAACGGCGCCCCCATTGAGAAGATGTCTCGTAGATGCAGTCGGGACTCCACTTCCACTTCGAGTTCGTCTTCGAGTTCATCGTCGAGTTCAACTTCCTCTGACACCACCACTTCTGAATCGAAAGATGCCACGAAGGAGCAGAATACGCCAGGAGCTGAGGTGATCAGATCGAGTCCATGGTCGGACACTGTTGTAAAGGAGTTTTCACAACGGGAAAGACCATCTTCATCTACATCCAAACCGTTCAGGAAGCCTCGAGTGGTGGAGAAAAAGAAGGCTGAAGATGATAGGGCGGACGACTTCCTGCCATCTACGTCCAGGCAAGAGTCTGACAGGAAGCCTCGTGTGGTGCCAGGTGGCAAGAAGCTGTACAATGGTAGCTGTACTCTCCGATGTCCGAGCCCCCCTATTCTTGCACCAGTAGAAGCAGAGGAGCCCATTATCGCCGACATTTCCCCAATCCGAGCTGACCATACCGATATCGTCAAGTTGTCAAGTCGATATAAGACGGCGTTTGATGAAGCAGAAAGAGCTTACAACGAGGCGAGTCGGAAAATGGCTGAATATACTCGGTGTGAAGAGGAAAATTCCAGGGAGCAAGAGGAAGCCGCTAGGGAGATGGCAAAACTGGTGAGAGAGAAGGCTGAACTGGAAAGGAAGATCGCAGCAGTGGCAGAGAAGCAATCGGGACTCGTTCGACAGTCTCAATCCCTGGATGAGACACATCAAAAGACTGTTCGAACATATAACGAGAAGGCGTCTTGGCGAGAATCTGTCAAACAGTTGTACGAGACAACCAAGAGGGCCATATGGTCAATTTTTGGTCCACCTAGTTAGCTCAGTAATATTTTGTTTATATTTTTGTAAATTAGTTCAAGTGTAAATATTTGTTATATTGTAAATATTACATTGGAATTGTAAATACTCAGTATGTAGGACAAATTAGTTCATTAAGATTTTGTATATAAGTGTAAATATTGTAACAAGAATATATATTATGTGAGAAAAATAATAGATGAAGTGAATAAAAGGAGTGTATAATGTTATGGTTTGATACGCATTGAATAATGGACTATGAATTCTCACTTCTTTTATATAGGTAATAGGTATTGAACTGATTGGAAGTCGGATAAACACAGGTGCCAACTCTTTTCAACTCAATAGATCAGGTACAAATCAGAGTCAGGTAATAACTATTATTACCTACATATTATGAATATTATTAGATATTACAATTATATACCCTAATGAAAATTAGAAGAATACTCAACAGCCGATATCGACCATAAATATATCAAAGCGACTTCAGAGAAAAAACACAACAAATACATTTCTTATTCGTTTTTTTTTATGTGTTAGAATTCCCATAGAGATTGGTCTTATAATGAAAACATCAATAGAATTTTTACAGATTTATTCATTCATAATGATAGTGAAACAATTGATAAAATGAAATATATTCAATTAAACAATGTCGGATTCATCAATCCAAGAATTGGGTGCACGAGAAAGTCCTAACCACTCGACAAGAAGCTTTTTATTCCTTTCCTTCAACACTTTTTCAACAAGGTATACGTCTGGATTCGCAGTTTTCAATAATTCTTGCTCATAAAAACATCCTCGTATTGGGTGTCCCTCCATATCTTGAAGCATATATGTAGTAGGATATGTTTTATTGATTTTAATTACTTTAAAAAGTTCTGGGGTGTAATTCGCTGTGAATCCCTTCTCAGATAAATGTTTATATTTGGTGATACGAACAACATAATTCACTTGAAATTTCGGATTTTTCCGTTTATTTGGGATTCCTTTAATGGCTCTGAATTTTAATTTTGTACTTGAATTCACATTTATGGGTTCTATCTCAATTGTACGATGCACCTTGTTATTATATTTCCTCGTTATGGTTGGAAGAATATCAAGCCATCTATAGTGTCCTCTAATTGAAAATTCCTTGTACATCCATGACTTTATTGTACGAATTACTCTTTCTGCTATGGCGGCTTTCGTTGTGCTGAACGTAGAATAGTGGTTAATTTTATATTTTTTCATGAGAGCTGAAAAATTTTCATTGTAGAATTCCCCTCCATTATCATTATGAAGATTTTTGGGAAAATATCCAGCAGTCTTCTATACATACTCCATTGCTTTGGTAACTGTATGACCAGTTTTATTTTTCACAGGTACAGTCCATAAATATTCAGAGTAGCAATCAATTACAACAAGTATATATCGATATCCTTCATTAATTTTTGCATAAAGTTGAAAATCCGCCAAGTCTATTTGCCATAAATCCGCAAATCCTTTAATTGTTGTACTTCTACGAGGGTAATTACGTCTGACAGGAGCATGGAGTTCTTCGGCAATTTCTCTCTTGACCACTTATTCCATTATCCATTACATACTTTGGGTAAGAATTGAAAACTAAATTGAATTAATGTGACTGCATCAAAAAAATAATAGAGAGTGATCATTATTTGAGAATGCTCCAATATATTATACCTTCCTCACGTAATTCTTCAATGATTGAAATTATTTCATCATCATGCCCACTATGGCCAGCTGACTTTGAAGACACTAATAGTCGTAAACGATCCACTAACTCTTTCGCTGAATTCCAATAGATATAATTTAGTGGTTTGGAATTATAGACTTTCTCAATGCCGTCCAAAGTGCCACCCAATTTCGGTCTCTTTCTCGATTGATAGTGCGACGAGTCTAATAACGGTTTGATGACTACATGAAATTTTTTAGAATTTGTATTTCTGAAACCATTCTTCAACTGATATTGTTTGTATGGGGCATTAGTTATTTTCAATATTTTGGAATATGATTGGCGAACCATTTTATTATCGATGTCTTGTGGATTTTTTAAAAAGATCATGTCATATAATTCGGGACTAGCTGCGATTTCATATTTTTTCACTCTATTGGCATTCCAAAATTAAATTTTTCCATTTACGAAACGTATTTCAAGACTACCCATGTTTAGTTTGTGTGTAATTAGGATCCATACGTACACCAAATGTCGCGTCATACGCTACATTTTTACTTTCAAGATTTTTCAAATGTGTTTTCAATACACTCTCAAGATTTTCATCTAGTTTGGATGGGTCAAGATCTGAAGAACTGGCGCGAGACGAATTTGGTGTTTCGAATAATGGCTCCATGCCATTTTTCATTGTGTCAGCATCACTACTCCCAGATGAAAGTCCAGCAAAAGATTGCTTCTTTCCTACAGAAGTACTCGCGGATATCGGGGAAGTTTGAATGTTTCCTTGGTTTGTTGCTAGAGAAGGCGTGTTAGTCGTTGATGATAAGTTTTTCAGTGGTTTTGTTATGGGTTCATATAGTTTCTCCAACGCCATTCTGTTTTCGATTTGTCCATGCTTGATAGAATTGAATTTTTGCCGTACAGCCTCAGTTGTCTCAACCAGTTGACGTTTGAGATTGATTTCATTGTTTTTATTCTCAGGTACAAAATCAGGTTTTACCTTCATATTATTTTTTATGAATGACTTCAACGAAGTGATCTCTACACTATTCAATGACGAATTGAAAACAAAATAAACATTTCATGGATATATAAAAGTGTCGAATCCTTTGCGATATCTACCTTCATGCACTTTTCTATCTTTTTCGATAACCAGAAATCCATATTGATCTCAATATTTCATACACATTATTTGAAATTGCTTGAAAGACATGATCTGAATGAATACGGTGTAGATTCGTTTCATCTTGCTCAAACATTATAATGAAATTTGTGTTATCACGCACTAATTTCTTGGGTACACGTGAATAAGTCTGTGCCAGGTAAAAGCAGTCGACGTCTTTATGACGTCCCATGCAAAAATACGATCGTATAATATCCTGTTTTTCACATATCACATAGTCGAAAATGAAAACAGAATTCGGTTTGGCATCTGAAGGTTCCACTATATCAGCGTTATTACTAAATGTATAAAAACCAGGCCCTTCTATAGGTTCCAAAACATTTCGTAGGAACTGGTATTTGGGTTGATTTAGTGACTTTGAATATAGATATACATTTGTGAATCACAATCCTCGTGGGTGTGTTAGAAGTGATATCATCGCATTAGTTTTCCCACAATTTGATGGTCCAATAATTAATGCTCTAGCAGATGAAGGAAGTAAGGGACCATGTCTCAGCAAAGCGTGCCCTTCTAATCCAAATCCATATTTCTCATCTAGGTTGTCAACGACAAATGTTTCTTTCTGTTTCACAATCCGCATCCTACCGCGGTTAAAGACTATGTAAATGAAAAATGTTGTGAACATCTTATTTAAATGTGTACCATCAAACGAAACGGACGTATTGCTAATGAGTGTACAAAAGGTTCTGGAATAGTTAATAAATTAATAAACAATCTTCCATTCGAATTACATCTACCTGGTTATCAATTTTGTGGACCAGGTACAGATTTGAAAAAACGCTTAGCTCGCAAACAATACGGCAAAAATCAATTGGATTTTTCATGTCGAAATCACGACGTTCAATATTCGAAACACCCATCTGATCTTGCAGCGCGACACACGGCAGACAAAGAACTCGAATACGCGGCTTGGAATAGAGTGAAATCGAAGGACGCTAGTATTGGAGAACGAGTGCCGCCCTGCTTGTCACCAATATTATGAAGGCGAAGAGACATTTCGGTATGGACTGTAAGAACAACAAGAAAAAAAATAAGATAAAAACATCGAGAAGAAATAAAATAAAAAAAGTTGCATTCGGTGCTGGTGTAGTCAGTAAAGTGCGAAATGTATTGAAAAAAGCTGGAGGTGTTCAGTTTGTGACAAATGACAGGAAAAAAGCTATAACAGTGGCATTGCAAGCGGCGCATGAATACCTAAAAGCTGCTGGTGGAAAGAGAAATATTTGCAAACCTCGAATCATTCCGATTACCAAGATCGGTGGAATTTAGCCATTGATACCTATTTTTGCTGGACTGTCAGCACTTGGAACTTTAGCGGGTGCAAGTGCAGGTATGACAAGAGCTGTTAATTCCGCAAAAGTAGATCAGCTCTGGCTGAAGCCAATCGCCACAATAAGCAAATGGAGGCAATTGCATTAGGGAAACGTGGTAGCGGTTTTTACCTCAAACCTTATCGTAAAGGATTGGGATTATATTTGAAACCATACAAACCAAAGCAAACACACAAATCAAAAAACTAGTTGATTTCCTACCTCTGAGGCCTCTCACCGATTTCGATCTCAATCACTATGCAGAGAAAATGAAAATTCCTCACTTCCGTGGTGTTTTTATGCGTGACAGATGGACCGCTTCAGGTCCGGAACAATATGAGGCAGCTATTGTCAATTTGGACAAAACTATTGGCAATGGCACCCATAGGGTTTCTTACAGAAAATGTGGGCGAGAAGTAGTGTATTTCGATAGTTATGGAGATTTAGCTCCACCGATAGAATTAATTCACTACTCCAAAAAAAGTCGAAGGTGATTATCAAGTATAACTATGATCGCCAACAAAAATTCAACACAGTTATCTGTGGTCACTTGTGCCTGAAGTTTCTCTCTGGATCGATTTGCAGATAAGAAAAAAATGGATACAACTCCATCAATGGACCGTGAGGCTATCAAGAGGATGGGATATTCATTGAAGATGTATTCGAAATATCGCACCCTAACAAAAATGGATAGCATTATGCTTGCCAATATGCCCAAGGAAGTTATGATTGCCTGTGCTGCACATGAGATTGCAAATGTTTGGGAAAAATTGCCAAAACATCTACAAGATGATATCGACATAATGAAGTATCAATACTGCTATGAACACCACTCTGACGAAGAATGTAATTCAAATTCTGATGTGAATGATGGTCCCATGCCTCGAAAAATGTTCTGCTGCTATTGCAACGTAGAGGATATGAGTATTGGTGTCAATAAAAACGATATTCATTTGAACGCGCTACCCAAAAAAAAGTGTGGATTATTGCAGATGTGTTGTAGACAACAATAAAGTTAGGTGTCATTTGTAAAATGCATCAGTCATGTCGCGGAAGTTCGAACTACAAGCTGGATGGATAGAAACAGCCGTTATGGACTAGGACTATTGGGATTCTATGGATGCAACACAATCAATAATATAACTGAAGAAAACTCACCCATGCTACAATTGAACACGATTGAAATTCCATGTGGTGCTTATGAAATAGACGAGATCAATGCAGTTATACAGAAAATATAATGTTCAGATTGTTTCATGACAAAAAACCAATCGATATTACTGCAGATGATATTTTCTACCTACATGCCAATAATAATACAATGAAATGTGAAATGCGATCAAAATATGAAATTGATCTGACACATCCAAACTCTATTGCGAGCATGGGATTTGACCTTTACATATTTCCACAGAATCAAATACATGAATCCTCATTGCCGATTAATATAAAGATTGTGAGACTCATCCGTTTGGATTGGAATATAATATCTGGTTCATATATAAATAATGAAGAGTCCCACATTCTTTTCTCATTCGATGTTGACGTCGAAGCTGGATACAATCTCACGAAGGAACCACACAATATTATATATATGCCTGTCAGCCCAGAAGGACGTCAATTGATTCACAATATAACAGTGCGTATTTTGGATCAAAAAAATAAGCTCGTGGATTTCGGAAGTGAAAAAGAGATAAGTAAATAACAATTTTTTATGACTGTTATACTTCCTATGACACACGATGAAGTATTTGACACTGGCACAACTAGTATTTTTTTGGTGTTCTCCAACATGTCCTAAAAGTTCACTATATACACCTAAACACGCAATATCGCGACTTCCCAGAGGAAACACTGGAAAGGGCTATAAACGATATTCGTACGAACGGCTTGACGTATCGCGCAGCTGCTGAAAAGTACGGCATTCCCAATTCCACTGTGGAAAGAAAATTTCATAATGAACACATGAAGGCTCCGATAGGTCAAACAACCCCTTGAAGAAGAAGAGAACATACTTGAACAAGCGATAATAACTGCAAGTGGATGGGGCTTTCCACTGGAAAAAGAAAACAAAGATTTAGTACATGGCTATGTTATGAGACAATGTAAAAATGTCAAGAAATTTTGCAATTCCAGGCCAGGCGACTCATGGTATTATGGGTTTGTTGCAAGGCACCGTGATTTAAGCATACGCTTGTCAGAAAATATCAAAAGAAGCAGGGCCGCTGTATCTGTAGAAATGAATGAATATTTTGACAATTCGCCACCTCATTGAAAGATGTTCCACCTGAAAATATTCCTAATTATGATGAGAGTGGCTTCGTAGATGATCCAGGTCGTAACAAAGTATTGGTCAGGAAAAAATCAAAGCATGCCGAAAGAGTAATGGACTTTTCGAAAAGTAACACATCCGTAATGTTCTGCGTAAGTGGTTCTGGCGAAACCTTGCCCCCGTACATTGTGTATAAAGCCGACCATGTTTGGAGCACCTGGACTGAAAGCGGGCCACTTAATGCTTGCTACAATCGTAGTAAATCTGGTTGGTTCGTTATGGCACTCTTTGAAGATTGGTTTTTGACAATAGCCCTACCCTACCTCAAAAACTGAATGGGCCTGAAATAATGTTGGGTGATAATCTATCGAGTAACATTTCTGTTAATGTTTTGCAGGAATGTGGACATAACGGCATTCGATTCATCTTACTTCCACACAATAGTACCCACCTTACACAACCCCTTGATGTGAGCGGCTTTCGTCCGATCAAAGGTGCCTGGCGAAATATTTTAAAATTATGGAAACAGAAAAATCGTGGTCTTTTGAGAAAAGATATGTTCCCCAGTTTATTACGCCAGACCCTTGAAAAAGTTGGCACAAACCAGTCAGAAAATATTAAGGCAGGATTCAAAATAACACGATTAATTCCCCTCGATCGTGAGGCTGTCTTAAATAAGATACCAAAGCAAGATCGCAATCCTAATGACAATGCCGCTGGAAAGTCCATCACTGAAACTTTGAAGGATTTTCTTCACACTAGTCGATTTGGCAGCACCCGAGATGAATCTGCCAGTGATGTACCTAAGGCACTTGAAAGAAAGAAGAAATTGGATGTTGCAGCTGGGAAAGCGTGCCTTTTGAGCAAGTTCAAAACATGAATGAGACAAAAAAAAAGAAAAGAGGAAGGACAAGTAAAGAAACGTGAAAAAGAAAAACCATGTATGATCTCTCTGACAGTGACTCGGCAGATCATAATGTAATCCCTCTCGAAGAAGGAATGAATCATTCTATAAATTCTGAGAATAATGAGATTACAGAGGAAGAGTTACCAGATGAGACATACGAAGCAGATGAAACAAGCTACAGTGACCTGGAAATAGATGACTTCGTAGTTATTCAGCTCGAGTCAACCAAAGGTCGGCGTCAACGATTTATAGGACAAATTATTAGGAAAGATCCACATTGTTGTTCTTATCTCAAACCGAATTCGAAAAAGAGAAATGCTTATCTCTTTCCCACCATTCAAGATGAAGGAGATATAGAACCGCATGAGTTCATAGTCAAATTGCCACCTCCACAAAAATTGAGGAGAGGAGGCATGGTTTTTAGCGAAATCGCTTTGAGTAAATTTGTTTTCGACCATTAATTTTTATTTTGTTTTATGTTCTTTGATTTTTTTTTTTGGTTTTGTTGTATTCTGCGAATGTCTTTGTTCATTAAATTATCCTAATCCACAAAAATTATTCAGTTTTGTTCCCGTTTTCGATATATTTGTTCGATAATTTAGTAAAAAAAATTTAATGTGTCCCAAAACACCCTGCAAACGCGTTTCTTGACGACAAGCATGCAAATTAATAGCGTGTCCCAAGTGTTCAAAATCAACGGGTGACTTGGGACAGCATGATTTTAATTTCTTTTTCAATAGGTTGATGTTTTTGGATCCAATTGTATCCTAACATGTAGTTCTAAGTATTTGGCATGATACTGGCTTTTCCAAATGGCAATTTTTTCAAAAGTTCCTCAATTACGGTCAATTAAATCTCAAAATTGTCCCAAGCCACCCAATTCTACAATAAACCATGTGAATGATACAAATTTGTTTAATTCAATACTATGGATGATTTATTGGTACATATAAACAATCTAGAATAACTTCTTCCTCGTAGTCATCATTTTCTTGACCATCTTCAATGTCCTCACGATTTTCATCCGTCAGTTGGAAGTCCTGGATGATTCATTCTGGTAGGTATGATCGAATACGATAAAGAAATCTCCTAAGATTCAACTCAGTCAATAGATTACAGAGTTGATGCAATTCTATAATTCCATTAAGAAATTTGTCACAAACTTCAGCACCACTCTTGTAGTTTTCGGCATCACGTGGACACAATTCGATCTGTTCTTCATCATACACACCGAGGTCATGATCACTCGCATGCTCAGCGTTCTTACTCAAGGCTTTCAATTCCGAAGACAGTCTCTCGATGGATGAAGCGAGATCCTTGGCCTCGACCCAGTATTCACTTGCGTATTTCATCCACATCTTGAAATTATTGAACTGAAATCAAATAACAGAAAATTAGTTGTGAACTCATCATATCACGAAGGATACTCACATAAGGTTTTATCATATTGTTCCAGTGTGTTAAGTGAGTGCGTTCAACAATATGTGAAAATGTTTAAATTAATTCCATACAATTTACATCTACTCTGTAATATATAAATACTACAAAATTATCCTACAATTAAAAACTATAATTTTTATTCGATTAAATCGAATTCGACTAGAGAACGAGTTTTCATGCCAGCAAAGCTTTGTGGACTCTGACCCAAATATTCCAGTGTATATTTACCGTTTGAAGAATTCATACAAGTTATATCATCATCAGTGAATTGTGTTGAAATACGTTTGGATAGCCATGTTTTGAATAATTTGTCATTGCTCACGTCTTGTAACGTTAGTAAGATTGATTAACCAAAACGAGTGGAATGAAGTGACATATTCTTTATTACATACACCACATTTAAAGGTAAGGATGATAAGTGCCTTTGCTCTAATACTTCAACTTCTTTTGTAATCGAATCATTGATTTTCTGTAAGTCCACTTTAGAATCAGACATGATGAAAATATATATGGAAAAATATTAACAATTTCCAACAGAAAAACACACTCACCGTTCCTTCTATCAGGCAGAACAACTCTCCACCAATTCAGTATCACTACTTTTATTCGGGTTTGAAGGCCGTCGTTTTTTGAAATTTCTTCCTGACGTTTCGCTGGCTCGAGTGGCTAGCTTCTTCAGAGGTTCATTCATCTTGGAATTCACTCCGATGACTGAAGATTGTTTCTTCGCAAGTTGTATTTATGCCGATTCGGCTATGGTATCCCATACCATACCGACTGGTACGGTAGGCAATAGAAATCCACAATCACACGGATAATTTCAACAGAAAAGAAGAAGCTGTTCTTCTTCAGATAATAATGATGATTACTCTCCGAACCCACATGGAGTAAACAAGGTAATCAATATTAATGACAATTCCCCGAATCCGAATGGAATAATTAGCACCGCAAACTACCTGAATCGGCATAAATACAACTTGCGAAGAAACAATCTCCAGTCATCGGAGTGAATTCCAAGATGAATGAACCTCTGAAGAAGCTAGCCACTCGAGCCAGCGAAACGCCAGGAAGAAATTCCAAAAAACGACGGCCTTCAAACCCGAATAAAAGTAGTGATACTGAAAACCTCGGCCGCGAAAGCCTCAACTATTTTGTCTCCACCAATTGCTAACTGCTGCAGATCCAAAGTTGGAATGATTCTGCGTCATACTCGTTTCTTTCATAATGAAAAAGTAGCTACCCCTCCACTATCAATCCATGCACACAATTCGTTAGTTGATCAATTATTCCCCTGGCAGACGATTTGTAGGGATCTCCCAATCCAAGCTGCAGTGCTGCTATGAACATTCGGTGCTTTCTACAGGAATACTCTATACTTCGAGAGGCATTGTATGACATCCAATCAGAGTATCGGTGAGAGTTAGAAGTGGCTCATGGGGGCGTGTCACACTCCCCATCAACACATTACAGTATGCTGCAATTATCATTCAATATTCGGAGCTTTGTGCAGATGTGCACCCTCTCCACTATGAGAGGTATTGTGTGTGTGTGTGTCACCCCACTACCACATCAATGCAGTGGTTGGATTTCAGAGAGCATATGAGCATTGGTCGGTGAACATGTCCCTCTTCCATTCACTGTGTTGGTGGCGTTGGTGGATTCTCCCCTCTTCCTTCCCACCACATCGATGAGCACTGCGGTGAGAACTACTCATCACTTGCTGCTGGATCTTCGTGGCATGCAGACGTTCTGCAGTATGGACATGCTGCCTTCACTACCGTGTATGCAATCCCCCCTAACCCAAGCATTTCAGACAATGACGTCACATCTCGTCAATCGTAATTCCCACTATGCCTAAAAAGTCCTCAGACACGCCCCAAAGTGGTGGGGGAAATTTGAAAGGCATCAACCACACCCCGAAGTGGTGGGGAACATTTGAAATAAACTAACCACACCCTGAAGTAGTGGTGGAACATTAAAAGAGCCATTAATCATGCCCTACAGTGGTGGGGGGAGGCATCAAATCGGCTGTATATCTCTACTAAAATAAACGGGCGATATCTGGAAGAAAAGACAAGTGGGCCAGGCACAATCTTAACTGAAGAAGAGGAAACCTCTTTAGTAAATTGGCTTTTTCACATAGCAGCATGTGGTTTTCCTGGAACCAAAGACCAGCTTCTGGATAGTGTTGAAATACTTTGCAAGAACTTTCAACGTCCTAATAATTTTGCGAAAGGCCGACCAGGCAGAAATTGGTTTGACGGGTTCATGAAAAGGCACCCAGAAATTTCTAAAAGAAGTGCTGAAAATATCACACTCTCTAGAACAAGACTTACAGAAGGCATTATCAGAAATTGGTTCCTGGAAATTGAAAATTATTTGAGAAGTGAAAATTGGCTTGAGATAACTTCTCATCCAGATCGAGTGTTCAATCTAGATGAGAGTGGTTTCATGCTCAACCCCAAAGGAGAAAGAGTGTTAGTGAAGAAAGGCGTTAAAACCGTTTACAATTTTATCAATAACGACGAAAAAGAATGTTTGACGGCGTTAATTGACCATATTTCACCTTAAAAAGATGAGGGATTTGTTAGGCAGTTGGCAGCACTGGTTGTCAATTTAAAGTCATCTGTCAATTTCAAATTGTTATTTGTTAGTGTTCTGTGGTTATATATTTGAAAATTTTTGAAGTAATTCACAGTTTTCAAGTTAATCTTGTAAAGTCTGGCTGTTTGATAGTGTATAGTGTAGGAGTATTGTAGCGCTACTTTTTGGATTTCAAGAAATATAAGATAAATAATATGGACAAGTAAGTACAGTACCATAGTATTCTATGGTAATAGTGCGTTTTGATTTTTATTTGGAAATATGAATGGGATGTTCATAATTTCAATTATAGAATCATCTGCGGCTGAAAGGAAAACTTTAGTCGCCATTTTTCCATCGTCCAAGATAATCCTCTTGGAAGGTATTCATGTTGAAAAGGGAAACATTCTCAATTACAAATTGAAATACATGATAGATGTAGTTCAATGTAAAGCGTGGTATTAGCCGGGGAAGTAGTTGTTTTCTGTTAGATATTACAAAAATAATTTCATTTTATCCTAGAGTTGTTTTCATTTCCTGGGGAATCATGTATTTCAATTTCTAATTGAGAATGTTTCCCTTTTCAACTATGGTAATACTTTAATTTTTCACTGGTACCTATAATAGCCACCATTTTTTATTCAAATTAACTGTGTGTAAAATTATCAACAGTGCGTGAAGTAAATTTTTACACACTGTTCCATACGTTTATGCATTTTTTAAAATACAGTATTTTATATCCAATATAACTCGGAAGTCATCATTTGATAATACGATGACAATTCATAACATAAAACATCCAAATTAATGACACAATTGTTATAATTTGGCAATATAGTAATGGTCGAAGAAAAAAACCTTTGTATGATACACTTTCGTAAAGGGCTTTTTTGTACATGCTCATACAAAAAAGTCCACTTTACGAACTTGTATCATAACTTTTTTCAATGACAATAAAGCGTTTCTAATTATGATTACTTCTCATTTTCAGCTTACCCAAAGGAAACTGGACGAAAAATTTGGAGAAATTTCCTCCTTTTAAAGAATGTATTATTCAGAATTATTCATCAAAAATTGATTCAGGAGTTTCCAGTTCCAATAGCAGTGGGTATCGAATGTATAAAGCGGATAAAGTTTCTGGGATATTGATTAATTATGGAACAGATTATATATTTGTTAAACCAAAAGTTCAGGCCTCAATGAAAAATATTCATTATCAGAATTTCATTAAACTGGAAGGAAATAATGAAATCACCAGTGCATTTTGTCAGTGCGTTGCCGAAAAATCGGAATGCTGCAAGCATATTTTCTCACTTTTGTGGCAATTGACTGAACACAGTACCAATGTTCTCATGGGGTTGCGAACTTTCATAGATGATGATATTGCATCAACATCAAAGAAACTAATATGGGGCTGTGGACATGAGAATAAAGCTGTAAAAAAACCATTCAAAGACTTGAAATTCGTGAAACACGACATGAAGAAAGAATTTATCACAAAAAATACCCTTCAAGTGAACCACCACTCTAAAAAATCAGATAATTATAATAGATGTTTGGAGGTTGTGAGCTCACAAATAAACTCCAACTTGGTTGAGAAACATTCAAAACTTTTAAGAGATTGTGGCTTGAATTTTTTCTCTGATGTGCTGAATACCAATAACAATAAACCTGAAGATTTGCCACTAATTCTAGAAGATGATGCACCAATCGGACAGGATTTGGAACTTCCTTTGATGGTAAAGTGGGAATCTACAGCAAAAACCATCATAGCGTCATCAGATTTAGACGTTTTACCCCATTTCAAGGAACTGATTCAAAGATGTAGTTGTTCATTGGATGATGCCAGGAAAATTGAAAGGTATACGAAAGAACAAAGTTTCTCTGATATGTGGAGAAATGAAGGGTCATTTAGAGTTACATCATCTAAATTTGGATTGATAATTAGGAGAAAAAAAAATATAAATGAAACATTCATCAACCAGATATGGACCCAAAAAAAAATAAGTTCTTCATACACCAAAATGGGCCTGGATAATGGAGAAACAGCTCTAAAAAAAATATCTCAAGTTGAATAAACATTTCGAGAGTTTCAAATGTGGCCTTGTCATAAATCCTGGAATACCATTTCTTGCAACATCACCAGATCGTCTCATATTCAATGATTTAACTGGAGAATACCACTTATTAGAAATCAAAACCTTAGTTAAGGGTGGTTTATTGGATAAATTGTGTATAAGAGATTGCATAGAACAAGGAAAAGCCCCATATTTACAAATCGTAAATAATGAAATAAGTTTGAAGAACACTCACCCATACTTTTATCAAATTCAAGGCCAGCTTGCTATAACTGGTTGAACAAGATGTCATTTCATGGTTGATAGTGGTTCAGACATTTTTCTTGAGGATGTAAAATTTGCCGAAGATGACTGGACTGACATGTGTCAGCCAATTTTAACAAATTTTTTCTTCAAGTTTTTTCCATATGAAAAAATGTATGGGTCATAGTGACTGGTTGCTAATAAATTTTTAAATAAAAACTATAATATCTTTGTTTTATTTTTTATTTGTAATTCTATTCAACAGCGGGTAATTATTAAAATTTGGCAACATCGAACAAACCAACCATATCTTATGTAGATTTTTCGCCATTTTATTTGGAATTCCTGGTTTGAGAATTGTATAATTTTTTATGCTTCCAATCATTCTTTCAATGTGAATTCTTAAATCTGAAAAAAAAACGTTTTATGTATAATCATTGATATTGTTTATGGCTTAGTATTTTACATCAAGATTGTTTATTAGTTAATGGGTTGGAGAAACAATCACATTCTCTCCCAAAGTATACAGCTAGGGGAAGAATGTCAAACTTCTATTATTTACTGTGTATTTTGAAATTATTTCACCTGTAAAATAATTCTAGTTCTGCACGAGTAAAAGTAGTGGTATTTGTATTTATTTAAATCTTATGATGTCGAGAAGGTCATTGTCCGAAGTCCTCCAACTGTAAATGTTCTGTAGCCGTTGTTTCAATTTCTTTGATATTTTAACAGCATTTGAGAAAATGTTTCAATGCAAAAATGAACTACTTACTGGCTATGTCTCTAGTTTCTTGAACTTGGCTGGGGCTGAATTGGGAACTATGGAGAAAGGGTGGCATATGTAAATCGACATCTCTTAATGCTAACTCTCCTGCACAATCAAACCCTCTATCTGCCATCACAGCGTCTCCTGGTTCTAGTAGAAGGGCAATACCAGATTCATTGAATATTTTCTTGTCACTCATTCTACCAGGATATATATCTGATATAAAGGAAATTAATCCATTGGAAGTTATTCCAATTAATCCTTTTGCAGTATTGGCAGATTCATAGGAAGAGTATGTTGAGGACTGTACTGTGTAATCTGATGGTTTCTGAATTAGAATTTCTGTAGCATCCAATATAATCCTAGTACTTGGATACCTTTTTGAAAATTCTTGTGGTATATATTTCCTGACAGTTTCTTTGGTGGGCCAAATTGGGATCCTCTTGAAATATAGATAAACCAAATCCAAATAGAAATTGACTATGGAAGAAACATAACTCTGACTGATACCATGTCTGACTGCAATATCATTTTCAAGTAGTCCCAATCTCAAGCGTGATAGAAATATGAAAATCTGTTCCTTTATATCAATTTCCAAGAATTTTATATTCTTATTCTGCTGATCGAACATTTTTTTCAAATCTGAACAAATATGAACGAAACATTCGAATTTCCCAATGTCGGCAAAACCTGTATAAAAGTTCAGTAAACACTGATCTCGAACAATAGAATCCACATTAATGTTGAACTTCCTTGTTTTTAAATTATCTATTTCCTGTTCAAGCTCCCAAATTCTGTTATCACAGGATTTTAACCTTTCTTCAATATTACGAATGAAATAATTATGTTCTCTCATAACATCTGATGAAGTAATATCATTTTCAAATCTAGTATCATCTGACGGTATAGTTAACTCATGTTCACTGGCCGATTCATTAATTTCAACAGTAGATCCTAACCTTCAGGAAAACTATATACAATATCCTCAGTTACACCTGAAAATGTAAATATATTATTACTGAAAGACCCAAAACAACTTGTTCATTCAAAATTTATCTAGGTAGACAAAGTTCATGGAAACGATTGATAAATTACCTGGACTTTCAACCACCGTCTGTTCAGGTGATAAGAAAAACACAGGGAGACTTAGCTTTTTGCTAGTCTTATCGAAATGGATGTCGCATAGTCTCAACTTTTTAAGTTTATTTTCATCTGGACTAACGATGTTGATGTTCCAACACCACTTCTCCACTAGATCATGATTTGATGGAAATTTATGAAAACTTAAATTTGGGCTAACACCTATCCTATTTTTGCAATGGGGTACAGCACACTTTGCTCCTGGATGTCTTAGGGACCATTTGGGAAGCATTATGAATTTTGTGAAACAATAATAAAAATAAATAAATAAATAACAAGCATTTGACATTTAGAATTGACAGATGACATTAAATTGACAGCAAGTAATGCCAACGGCATAACAACAAATCCCTCATCTTTCTTAGGTGAAATATGGTCAATTGTCTGAATTTCTGGAACTGATCTTGATAAAACATCAGGCACCACGTGCTCCTTACCCTCCCGGTGTATTATCTCGAAATTGAACTGTTGGAGACGGACCGCCCATCGGGCAAGTCGGCCCGTAGGTTCACGCAACTCATGTAGCCAGGTCAAACTGTGGTGGTCAGTTATGACTACAAACTTATAACCCTCTAAATAGGGACGAAGTTTCTCAACGGAGTACAAAACAGCAAGGCATTCACGCTCCACAGTACTGTAATTCCTTTCCTGTTTAGTAAGTGACCTGCTGACATAACATATGACATGCTCACCATCGTCTAGCTTTTGTGACAATACACCACCGATACCATATGCAGACGCATCGGTTTGGACTTGAAACGGACGCGTGAAATCCGGGCACGTTAAAATAGGGGCAGTAACCAATGCATTCTTGATACCTTGAAAAGATTGTTGACACTCATCTGTCCAAACCCACGTTTTATTCTCTGACAGAAGTGAACTAATTGGTGCGACCAAAGTGGAAAAGTTTGGAATAAACCGACGATACCAAGAAGCTACTCCCAGTAGTCTTCGAACTTCTGTAGTATTTTTGGGAATCGGTATGTTGATGATAGAGGAGACTTTGTCAGGATCGACATGAAGTCTTTGGCTGTCAACCACATATCCAAGATATTTTAGTTCTGGTCGACAGAAGAAACATTTCGACTTGGAAACAGTCAAACCAGCTCTACTGAATCGCTCGAAAATATCCTTGAGGACTTTCAAGTGAGTATCGAAATCTTCCGACACAACAATCATGTCGTCCAGGTGAACAAATGCGTGCGGTTCAAGTGTAGGTCCTAGTACTCTATCTAGTAATCGCTGGAACGTCGCTGGTGCATTACACAAACCGAAAGCCATACGCTTAAAGTGATACAATCCTCGTCCAGGAATGGTGAAGGAGGTGTACTCTCGCGATTGCGGAGCTATGGGAACTTGCCAGTAAGCAGATTTTATATCAATTGAACTGAGATACTAAGCGTTCCGCAGCTTATCGAGGATGGAGGAGATGAACGGAAGTGGGTAGGCGTCTTTCTTCGTCACTCGATTCAGCTGGCGATAATCGACACAAAATCGATATTCACCATCCTTTTTCGGTACTAACAAAGCCGGACTAGACCAAGCAGACTCATATGGTTCGATCACATCGAGCTCCAACATTTCCTTGATTGCTTTATCTATGTGAAGTTGTATGGCGGGAGATACACGATAATCTATTTGCTTAATAGGATCTGCTTCGACTAATATCTTATGTTCAGCTAGGGAAGTACAACCTAATTTATCACCCTGTTTTTCAAAATATTCATTAACGAGATCGTCCAAACGAGATTTTTCATCAGCCGATAAAATATCTTTATGAACCACCGAACTAACCGCAGATACCCTAGGTAATGATCGGTTGAATGTCCATACCTATCCAAAAGTCAACAGCCAAAATGATAGTATGAGGTAAAGTAGGGACAACTAAAATATCAATAACATGAACTTCATTTTCCAGCTTGATAGGAACAGTAACAGCTCCGATAACTTTGCAATGTTCATCATTTGCAACTGCGCATGCTCGGATATCTGTCCGAATCATTTTGAGTCCCAAATGAGTTAAAACGTTCCATCCATCGCGACCTATTACAGTTCTATTACAGCCACTATCGAGAAGAGCTTGAAATTGTATTCCCAGAATATCTATATTTAAATTATCCCCTTCACAATGTGAGATGATGTAAGATAAAACAGGTTGAATCTTATCGGAAGAGAAAGAGGAGGCCGCCGATATGTTAAAGTGACCAGAGCCATCTAGGCGACCTAACGACGACTCTGATTTCCATTTAGTACAAGTTCGAACCGTTACTTCGGAAGCGCCACATTTGAAGCAATGCCTCGTAGGAGGCTGAGTACAATTTCTACTTAAATGTCCGCGTTGGTTGCAATTACAACATTGTTGGGCTCCAGCAACACGCCTGCCTGGGTTAGCCATAGTTGACTGAACTCGCGAAGTGTTTTTACTATCAACTTGAGTTTCAATCATGGAGGTCCTCGAGTAGGAAGGTCGTTGATACTCCAACCCAGGTTCCACTGAATTCCTCGAATAAACGATGGAGGCCTTATATTCCTGTGCACTCACATTGGCTTCTTCAATTTCTCGACCAATCGCTATTGAGGAAGAAAGAGTAGAAATACCCTCACCAGCAAATACCATCTGTGAATATGGTAACATTTTACCCTTGATAAAGCAAACTCTAGTCTCTTCTTTTGGTTTCGAAGAGAGCTTGCCGAATAAGTTCTCCATGTAGGCTACGTATATAATCACGGATTCTGTTGCGCCTTGGGTTCGACGTTTTAATGTATCCCAAATTCGTTCTTCATAATTTCGCGGTAAAAAGCTAAGCCTGACGTTTTCTAAAGAGTTATCATAATTGGGTTCTAGCGAATCTGAACCATACAGCTGCGTCACCTTCCAATAACTCCGAAATAGAATCGAACATTTGTTTATTCGAAATCCCCCGGGACACTCTCATTTCTTCTAGTTTCTCAACAAAATCTGAGACGCTAGAGGTACCATTAAAGCGTAAACTCCAACGGCCTACATCAACATATTTATTGACAGCAGGGTTAAAACATCCATTATTACTCATGAAAGTGGAACCAGAAAGCTGATCTGAATAAAAATTTCTTATTGACGAGTTATCTGTCGCGCAACGCGTTTCAATCGAATAATCAGAAGAAAGAGATTGTTCAAGAAATTTCAAATTTTCATTTGTATTTATAGCGCCTTTTGATTCACCTTGAAAATGAGTAGAAGGTTGAAGGTGGGTTGGGCCAACACCTTGTAACCTTTTTGAAATATTATTCAGTAAATGAACGTTGGGATTTTCGTTTGGCGGAGAGGTCCTTCGAGTGTTAGAAACGCGCGAAAACTCCGCGGCCAGATTTTCAGGCTGATTTAAATCAATGAGATTTTGATCGGTTCTCACTTGAACTGTTTCATTAGGTCGTGAAGAACAATTGTGGATTGTTCTGGCAATAAAGTTAGGTTCATCTATGATCGAACTACTGTGTGGTTAAGGTTGATCTATAACTTCAGTCGAAGTACCATAACGTGCAGAAGCATTCGCTGCTGTGAAGGAATTTTCCAAGGCTGCATATAAATCATTAACAACTGAAAGCAGTTTAGTTTTCTCCAACTCAATTTCCATCGAGTCTGCAGAAATTCTCGAAATTCGATTATTTACATGGTGAATGCGACTTTGAATGCCAAGTAACTCGTTATCTCGATTTTCCGGGTTGAATTTATTGATACAAACTAATAACTCCTTCAATTTATCATTACATAAAGATATTTCATTAGAGGGGTCGAAACATATTGCCGAGGTTAATACGAAACCTTCCCGTTCTTGTATTGATGCTTGCCGTAATAACGCTCTTTTATCTTGAACGGTTTCATATCCTAAACCGATCCCGCGCATTAATAATTCATATGTTAGTTCATCGCTCAATAATCTATTAACTTCCAATTTTTCAAAAAATATTCAAAAAACAATAGAAAAAAATTTAAATATACACTCCCCCTCCCTTCTCAGAATGAAGAAGCTCCAGGCAGCGAAGAAAAAAAAAGCAACACCTCAAATAATCGCAACACCCAAAACACCGAGTAAGTATTGAGAACAATCAATTCATTTGAACAGCAACGCTCGTTGAAGAAAAAGGGTTACCAAAAAAAAATGCGAACCGCTATAGCTTACACCAATTAACCATGAATTTGTCAAACCTTGTGAATCACCCTGTATAATGTATAAAATGTTCAACCAAAACGTTTGAACCACCCTATATGATTTGCAACAATCACTCGTGACAACAAACACACACTGTACAATATCAATAAACCTATCTAATAATGAACCACGTCTCAAATCTTAGGTGGTAGGTACCACACTATATGATATTCACTTCTTTTCTCCAGAAAAGAGAATAAAAATAACGCGAAAAAAAAACCTGAAGACAAAAATTTGCAAAAAAAGTATTCTCTGAGGAAAGAAAACTGTTATTAGCCTAATGCAATGAATATGGACAACCCTATCCTATATACATATGCAATGATCCCACGAATCATCCTGTACGGCACCAGATCACAACTGCAGAAGCTTAACTAATATCACTCGAAATGAGTAAGTAAAAGATTATTTATGTTATCAAACTGAGAGTAGAAGAAAATATACCAAAAGTGTCAATTGTGAAGGAAAAAAAAGATGCCACCAAGCTCACCCAAAAGCCAACTGAAATGGGAAATTGGGCGCCATTTTTTAACACTAATAATTACTCAAAATAATTTTACAAATAAGATGGATTTTTTTGGTAATTGGCAAGTTTTGGACTCCGACTATTAGTTGGCTTGTCGAACAAAGTTTCGCTACAAAAAAAAAGTATTTAAAGTGCCCCTCTCAGTTTATCGTAGGAGATAAAACACTGACTAGCTCAGTGGGCGGTGGAGTGAGTAAGGTTGGTAAGTAAATGAAATATTTTATAGTCACTTGATATCCTGGTACATTTAATGAGATGAACAACAACAACAATTATGGATTTCAGAAATATCCTTCACACACACAAAACACTAAATTTGATTACGTGAAGTTGAATCAAGTTAAATTAAATATAACTAATATATATTTGATTTTTACCAAATATTACTACTGAATGTGGTTTTTCGTTCTTTATCAGTAAATAAGAAAAAAAGAAAGTATGTATCAGCGAGTAGCTACTTTTACCTTGGTGATCACCTTGGTTTACATGCTCTTCTGAGCTTCAATTACCAGTGTACGCATTTAGGAATAATCACAATGATTCTACGCTGATCAAAACCAAACAGATTCATCCGTTATCAGAACCCTGTGGATATATTGCGCTGTGGATGATAACTTCCAATTCCTGGTCACCTTCTCTACTTTCAGCGTATCATAAAACTAACTGAGATCTCTTACCGGATATTTGGCTTGAAGTGATGTATCTTTGAGGTTTCAGAAAGTTCTTAATTTGCAAAACCGAATTCACTGGTGTATACAGGAATCTTCAGCTGGTACCATCGCATACATAAAGAAGATTTTCTCTATCCGAGTACTCATTCCTCATCGAAACTGCACCATTCAACAAACGTCAAATTACCTCAGAGTTCAACTGGAAAAACGAGAAGCCCTGCAAATGAATTTTTCTCTTGAAATATACTCTCAAACAACTTGTGAGATGAATTTGTCTGATTTAAAAGACGGTGATCCTACCTTAGATGGTGTGTAGGCTATCTTGAGTAGTACCAAGAAAAGGAGTGACTGGAGTCCTAAGGAATGATCCCTCTTTGGAGGAGTACTTTTGCTCACCAACTACAGAGCCAAAGATATAATCGAACCAGCATCCAAATAATCCCAACAGAGTTAGAAAATAGCCAAAATTCTGCCAAATATCGAATTAGGTTCGCCTTGAACTTCTCAGAGCACGCCGAATTCTCTATTTTTTTTACTTCCTCAAGAAAAACTTGCCTTTTGAAAGGATGAGTTTAACGTCACTTCCTGGCGCGGGAAATACAATAGATATTTGAATTATTAACATTGTGTTCGAAACTTTCCATATTTCCATCACATTGTCCAATTATTCTACTCTTCAATCGAATAGGTTTGGTTTCGTGGAAAGCGTTAATTTACCATATTTACACCTTCAGAATTTAACATTTCAATATCCAGGAGCATGCGCATTACGATCGCGAAGCGGTTACAACAGATGTTTCACCCAGAGTTGGGTCTACCAACTAAGACGCTTGAAGAAAACGTTATTGACAGCCCTTATCAAGGATCATCCGAACGTTTTCAGTAGAGGGATTCCAATTGATATCGATTTGGCGATAGCGAGTCGTTTTCGTGATTCGACATTGAATTCGATATCGAGCTTAATACTCACTCAGGCGAAATTCGCTTTTTTTTGACATAATGTGTCAAATCCATATTTAAAAATATTCGCGGCGGGAAATTTTAACTTTTCTGCGATTTTTACAAGTATCGTTTGTCATAATTGAAGGGAAATAATATAACCTACAATTTTTATTATTATTTGTTGGAATTGTTGGTGTTTGTGCAATTTTTATGAACAGAAAATAATTATGGATGCTCGTCATTATAACAATTATTTACAAAGATATTATTATTTAATGCTTTGTATTCATATCTATAATAAAAACCGTATGAGATCAACCAATAAGAGGCAACTGAGAAAAAAATGGGTACGGGACATTTTTTTACAAAGAAAAGCCCAAGGAGATTTTAACAGTCTGATAAAGGAGATGCGCTTGACTGATACAAATAAATATTTTAATTACCTAAGAATGACTCCAACTCAGTTTGAATTACTTTTACACAAAATAGGCCCCTCAATATCTAAAAATGATTTTCGTAAAGAAACTAACTCGTCTGCTGAAAGACTATCGTTAACATTGAGATATTTAGAGTCAGTTAACAGCATGGTATCTATATCATATGCGTTTCGAGTTGGAACCTCAACAGTATCTAGTATAATTAATGAATGTTGTGAAGCAATTTGGAATAACCTGAAGGATGATGTTTTAAAAGTACCTAATAAAGAAAAATGGAAAGAAATATCACAACGATTTTTACATACATGGAATATGCCTAACTGTTTAGGGGCACTAGATGGCAAACATGTTATTATTCAGGTAGGTGATTTTTTTGCAAAGTCAAGGGGTTTTGTGTAATTCATAATTTTTAATGCTGTTATTACCTTAATCCTTCATTTCAGGCACCACCAAAAGCCGGATCTCAGTTTTTTAATTATAAAAAATCCCATAGTCTAATTTTATTATCAATATGTGACCATGAATACAAATTCACTTTGGTCGATATTGGAGCCCAAGGAAGGCAGAACGACGGGAGTGTGCTTAGAAGCTCAGAGATTGGAAAAGGAATTCAAAGAAATGAATTAAACTTTCCATCTGATGAAAAAATTGAAGATTGTGGTGATAACCTCCCACATTTTATAGTTGCTGATGAAGCATTTCCTTTAACAAAGAATATAATGCGCCCATACCCAGGAAACTTTTTCACCCAAACTAAAAGAATATTTAATTATAGGTAACTAATAATACTTCAGATATTACTGTAAGTGCACATGGAACACTTATTATATATTTTTGTCTATCGAACAAATACATTTTGACTACATCTGAGGAACTAGAATGATCCAACTTATATATTTGTTTTTTACAGATTAAGTAGAGCAAGAAGAGTTATTGAAAATTGCTTCGGGATTCTTGTTGCAAGATGGAGAATCTTTAGAAAACCAGTTATATCTTCATTAGATACTGTTCAAAAAATTATTCAAGCCACTGTGTGTCTCCATAATTTTATAATGAACACCACTGAATCAAAACATCTATATTGTCCACCATTTTATGTAGACCAGGAGGATACTGATGGAAACATCAGAAAAGGACTCTGGAGAGAGGAAGTGGGCTCTCAGAATATGGAACCTCTGCACAGGACAGGAACTAATAACACCACAAAAAATGCTGCCTACATAAGAGATCAGTTAGAAAATTACTTTATGCTAGAAGGAGCTATTCTATTTCAGTGGTATAAGTAAATACTATCTCAAATGTATTCAGTAAATTTGGTAAAAGTCTGTACTATCTAACAAATGTAAAAGCACATGTATCTGTTGAGTTATTGTAACAAATAAAAATTATGACATTTCAAAGACGTTCTTTATAAGATACCTACATAATCGTTAATTCATCCACTCATTTCTTAAATGACAAAATAACACCATCCATCTTATACATGTTAAACAAACATGATTATTCAGAGGGGATTTTCAAAATAGAATATCTACACAGTTCGTAAAAATATAATTTATATTACCTACCAAGATAAGTTTTTTACAATTAATTATAAGGAAAAACGTTGGAGCAGAGATAAACAAATTTGTCAATTACTTTAGATGAAAAATCAGTTGTGTATGTTAATACAAATTATTTTTAATATAAGCAAAGCGAGCACTTTGAGTTCAATAACAAAAACTATCTTTAGTACCCCATGGTATGTCAAGTGATCACATTTTGAAAATTTATCCAAAAATACATAATCACTATTTTTTAATATAATTTGTAATGTATTTATTATTGGAGAAATTTTCAAAATGTGATACCTTAACGTAAGTACACCCTGGCCATGGGGCACTGAAGGTAGTTTTTGGTATAAAACTGAAAGTCCTCTGTTTATATTAAAAAAATGTATACCAACATACACAGCTGATTTTTCATTTAGCCATCTCTGGTACACAGCCAACTTACGTTTTATATTTAATGTCAAACATCGTTTGCATCAATTTTATTTCATCCTCTACTTTCTTCCTCTCAGGCAGTTCTTCTAGCATTTGAGATAATCTCATGCACGTTGGATTCACCTTTTCGGATAGCACCTGAGGTGGGGGAGGAACTTGTTTGATTGCCTCCAAAATAGCACTCTCCACTGGATCACATTTTCGTTGCACTGAGGACAAATTATAGTCAATTAGATTACCTCACCAGATACCAGTACAGAAAATAATAATCAACAACCCTAGAAACAAACTGGTTGTACATGATCTTAGTTTATTACCTTTAGAACTTGACTGGCTTCCATCAGACAGGGAGGCAGACGACAGTGGTGGTGATAATAAATTCGTCACTGTACTACAAAGAAAAAACATTTTAAGTATGAATCACAATGTAACGAAAGTTTTTGTCTGTAATGCTTCAGAAAGAATTTATATTTTTAAATCATGACAGCCATATTATGCAGATTAGCAATTCAGCATTTACTTCAGAGCTCTTAATTACCATAAATAATTAAGGAACCTACTTTCTATATTTCCATTTGATCTAACAGATATTTTATGACAATATCATTCTGCAATTAGCATTTGACAATACATTTTCATGAGTACGAGAATTTACAGTCTTCAGCAGGAATTTCATTACAACATAAAATATCTTGCGTCATACTTACGATCTTTTTGGTTGTTGGTCAGACAAAAACCTCATTGTGTCAAAAAATTTTCAGGGCTTCTTTCTTTTTATGGCTCCAGAACCACTGGGAACATATGTTTCCATATCATTTTTAACTTTTATATAGGTGTCTTTTAAATTTTTCCATTTTTTTTATTGATTCCATGGAGTATTTTTCTAAAATTTAAATAACATTTATCCAGATTTATCATATAGGTAAGTGTTCCTCCAATATCAAATAGCTCCTAATATATGTATAGATTTATTTTTAACCCTATAAGTACTACTGACCATCAAATAAACTGAAAATTTCAAGCCAAGCTTTATCTTTGGCAGACTTTGATTTCACAGTTATCGCTATTGTGGGATCCCACAAAATAGGGCGTGCCTGTATTCCGGAAATTAGGATTTCTTCAAAGCTGCCTTGTAGATTTGCTTCATCCTGGTTACTGGAACAAAAATGAGACAATCAACAATAATTTATTTCAGATCCACTCAAAGATGTGCGTGATTTTACAATTAGGTAATAAATCGATTTCCTGAGCTGCTTAAACACAATTTATTTTATCTCAAATGCTTCTTGTTAAACACTCTTATAACAATCGTCTATAAGCAGTTAGAATTAGGACAATTCAGCAGGAAGCATTGAAGATGAGATGAAAGAAACCATGCCGAGTTAAAATAAAGCAGCTCGGGATTAATATTCCCTTCACGATAGGCTTACCACTTTTGGCCATCTTCTGCAGTCTCCTCGGTCTCCTGTACCTGAAAATGTTGGCACAGGGCGTTTATTGTAACATTTTTTGTACAAACATCGCAGTAAATCTACAAAATACCAAAAATTATTTATTGAAACTTTTTAAAATGTCTTTGAATCACTTGTGTATCACCATCCAGTTCTTCGACATTCATTGCAAATATCTTGATACTTCAATCTTTACACACAACAACAACAAAATATATCCGTACACAAACCATCAGAAAATGACACTATAAATGACAGATGACAGAAATTCGCAAAATAGTTAAAATCATTTCAACTTTTTTGCGATTTATCCGCACTTTCGCATAGGAAAGTTTCGCATTTGTGAGTATGGATGAAATACGCGAATGTGCGGTAACAATCTGGATTTGACACATTATGTCAAAAAAAACGCGAATTTTGCCTGAGTGAGTATTAAGCTTAAATCGTGATTCCAAAGCTATATCGTTTTGCCTTGCGCCATGATCGCAATCGGAATTCGTAGCAGTCGTAGCACGCATGCGTATTGTAGTGTGTTTTGTTTGTTTTACAAATGGATAACCTAAAATCGAAGTAATCAAATTTTTAAGTTATTTCTCAATTTCAACCATATTCATCTATAAAGGATTCAAAGACGAGAAAGAAGTAGGGCCTTAATAATGCATCGGCGCTGGTTGAGGGATAACAGTAATCCCTTCGAGCTTCCAGAGGAACGCTTCATAGAACTCTATAGACTGAGCAAAAAAGCAACACGATATTTAATGGTTACCATCGATCGATATCTAAGTGAAGGTCTAAACATCAACGCCATTTCAAACTACATAAAAGTATTTGCAGCATTGAGATTGTATGCTACTGGTTCTTACCAAAGGGGTATTGGTCTCTCCTCCAATGTCAGCCTGAGCCTGAGCCTCGTTTCTACCTCTCGACACACTTTTATTTCACTGATTTGTTTCCTGAAAATAGGTTGGGGAAAATAACGACCAACGATGTTCAGAAATACGAGTTTATTCAATTCAATGAACGAAAGATAAAACAACGGAACAATATGATATCAACAATATTAAGTATTAACGTTATGAAAATGGGGTTGGCAACAATGATCGGAGATTTCGGACTACAACGTTCAATGAATTCCGAATACTACAAAAATGATGGGTTCTGAATGGCACTCAGATACAGCAGAAGGCTGAACTGGCAAGAACACAACCAAATGAAAAATAAAACGAATTTCTTGAATCACACAAAAATGATTGGTTCTAAATGGCACTCAGATACGACAGACGGTCGAACTGGCAAAAACGCAATCAGAACTAAATATTTGAAATAACAAATCAAATGTCAGACTGTCGGATGTCGGATCTAACCTCAAAAAGAATTTCGGTTGGGGTTTGTTGAATAAAACGGTCGGTAAACAAATTTCGGAGCAACTAGGAACACAAGTAACTATCTGCAAGACTGAATCTTCACGAATGAATCCCGGTAGTCCTCAGAGTCGGATATTTATACCCGCCGAAAATCTGAAAAGTAGTGGAACTCAAATGACAGAGAGCACTGAGGAATTTCATAAAAACTGCAGTCGGTTTGGCCAGTTTCAAATGTTTTTCAATATAAGATAAATTGAAAAACTCGGTAAAGAATGTGTTTTCATATCAACGGTAGCAAACTAGGCTGATAAGATACCCGAAATGATAAATATTTTCGCGGAAATAATATTTTCGAATTCTTTGAAACATTTCACTCCTCAACAAATTATGAAAACACATTTCTGAATATTTCCTACCTATTATCTCAGATTCCATGCAATACATCATTCATTTCAGATAGATGGAATAATCAAACCTTACTCAATATGAAAGTAGGCCAACCCCAAACGCATGAAAGAAAATACTTATCAGATACAGAAATAAACAACAATGAGCAGAAAATCATTCTATGTTACTAAATAATAAGACAAACGGAATATAAATGAAATGAGTACTCAAAATGTTCACGGATAACATCATTCATTAAAAATAAATCAATAATAACTTCTAGCAGTCTATCATAAACCATATATCGAATAAACCCAAGTGCTGAAACGGAATCTATATACAACATATATTAGCCAGGTCAGTCGACTTCATTTACAAACCTTATTACTGAAAATAATGACTTCATTACAATAGGTATGTATATTTTTATAGTAGTGTGAAATCTATTCGATATGGCATGCCATATAATAATATAGGATGGCCAAAGTGTGTGAAAGGACAGCCAACTTTTAGGTACATATGTAGACTCTTTTTTTATTTTTCCAGAGTTTGTAATTTAATTTTAACTTTTTATTTTTCAGATGTATTCATCAAGTGACCAGAGCCATTGCAGAGGTAATTTCACCTGTGGAAATTGTTTTTCCACGAATATTGCCTGAATTTAATCAAAGAAAAAAAATGTTTATGAACAGATTTGGTTTTCCTGGCACAATTGGGTGTGTAGATGGAACACATGTGGCCATTTTGAAACCAGTACAAGATGCACACAATAACCTTAATCGAAAGAGATATTATTCTTTGAATGTCCAAATTATATGCGATGCAGATTTGAAAATTTTAAGTGTCTTTGCAAATTATCCTGGGGCAAACCACGATTCTTATATTTGGCGACAATCAATTGTTCGCCATTTTCTTCTACAACAATATTTGGGGAATATATTGAGAGAGACCTGGTTAAATGGTGATTCAGAGTACCCATTAGAACCATTTCTAATGATCCCATTTCTAATGATCCCATTTTTGAATCCTTCGGAGGACTCTCCTGAATTTAGTTATAATCAACACCACATAAGAGCAAGAAATTGTGTAGAAAGGTGCATTGGGGTCTTAAAATGTAGATTGAGAGCATTGCTGCAAGAGAGAACAGCTAGATATGAACCTGACTTTGTTGGATTGTTAGTTAATTCATGTGCTGGTTTGCACAATTTATGCAAAGGATTTAATGTCCCCTCATTAGATGGAGAAAGAGAAGAAAATTATGTATTTGTACCTCAAGCAAACCCAAATGTTCAGGATTTGCAACGGCAGCGAAATAACATTAGAGGCAATATTGTAAATAGGTATTTTACATAAGTCAATCATTAAAATATTCAAAAGTAATTTGTTTGTTTAATATCTCTCATGAAATATAGGAAAATATTAAAAATTCATAATAAAATATGAAAAATATTTACTTAGATCAACAAAAACTAATACTCTTGTTGTACATATTCATAATAAAAAAGTTTCTCATTGTCACCTTTTTTTAGATCATTTCTTCTTCAGGCTTTACTGGGTAATTTCGAATATTTGTTTAATTTTAATAATACATAAATGAAATTTGGGTAGGTATAACAGATATGACATATACTGATTGAATGTCATTTGCTGTGGAGGAGCGTTAATACTTGACATGATTCTGCTGGGGAATTGTAACCTTTCACAGACCTGCAATAAAATATAAGATTTGAAAATTCAATTTATAGAAGTGTAGCAAAACAAACTGATAAGTATGCTCCAAGAAGTTACTGCGTTCACCAAATAGGTATTCAAAAAAGATATTCAATTTGTCAGTATTTTTTCTTAAAAATGAATTTTCCCTATCTGGAGTTATTGAGAAAAAAACTGATATATGAGTACCTATTTATCTTTATGGTTGACTTTAGAACAATTTCTTCAAAACGTCAACCATAAAGAACTACTAATCAGTTTGTCCTGCTACACTTCTACAAACTGAAATTTAAAATCTTATTTTTTTTGCAGATGTAGAAGGTTACAATTTTCCAGCAGAATAATGTCAAGATATAAAGATGCGATTCCACCAGTGTGCAGAACTGTGCGGCACTGCAATGCACATTGTGCGACACAAATGTTTATTCTGATCGACTCACTAAAGCAAACAATGACAAATTGTGCGCGAACATTCTAGAAATGTTCGCGCACATCTGTATACTTTTGTGCGCGCACACATGCAGGCAGTGGACTCGCGTCGACGTGTACAAACCTGTTGTGCGCGAACTCAGTCTTGCTTCCGCTACCGGAGTGAAAACATTGATTTGTGCGCGTACATTGTTAATTAACCAAGCTAAATATGGATTGGACGAATGATAAAATTATTAATTTTATTCAAGCTATTGAAACTTATCCTGTATTATGGGATTCTAGTCACAGTGATTATAAAAATAAAAACAAAAAACACGACGCCACTCAAGAGTTGGCGCAAAGTTTCAATTGTGACTCGACTGAGGTAATGAGAAAATGGAAGATTATTTTGGCTCAATACCGAAGAGAAAAAAAGAAAATCGCGGACTCAAAATCTTCAGGTTCTGGGATTTTAGATATATATAAGCCGAAATGGTTTGCTTATGCATATTTGAATTTCTTTCATGGAAGGGATGAGCCGAACGTCAGCTTGAACTCACTCGACGAAATAAATGAACAGGTAGGTATTATTTTAGTTTAGTTTAAGTTTATTTTCGTACCTCTAATATTATTACTTAGATACCTATACTATTTACGCCAGTGTTTCTTGCCATGGCACCATTCCGATGTCAGTTTGGAAATAATGTGCAAATTCTTCTCTTATGTTTTTCGCATCGCCAGGGGGTCTTTCTCCAACATGTCTTGAAGGCAGTAAGTTTGCCATGCCTGCATCACGCCGCCAACTTCCATCGATAGTGCAATGAGTAATTTGGTTCTCAGTATCAAAACAGCCAGCAGAAGTATAAAGTTGTGAAGACGATTTTTGTGTTATCAAAAAATTATGCAAGTAACAACATGTCAGTGTTATCAATTGTGTCTTTTCTGGAGCTAACAGAATAGGTTTCCTGAGTACGCGAAATACACCGGACATAATGCCGAATACGTTTTCCACAATATCTTTTGTCATGTTGACCGGGATATGGTTTCATTAAATTTATATCTAACGCAAAAGCATCATCTGCCACAATGACATGTGAAATTGGTTTGTTCCTTCCGGGTAACAGGTAAGGTTCAGGCAAATTTAATTTTCCTTGCTGAAGATTAGCATAGAAACCAGTATTTTTGAAAATACCACCATCCGATATTCTTCCTTTACAACCGACATCTACGTACGTAAACTTATAATTTGCGTCAACCAGTGCTAAAAGCACAATGCTGAAATCACCTTTGTAATTGAAAAAGTCGCTTCCAGTATTACTTGGAGCTTGAATAACAACGTGTTTGCCATCCATAGCCCCAATGCAATGAGGGAAATTCCAAAGATGGTCAAATTGGCGCTCTAAGATCATCCATTCTTCCAAAGTGTTAGGCATCTGAAAAAGGAAATTTTATTACTATTCCAGGTATCACAAGATATTATTATCCAGAATGACACAGTAAATGAAGATCAAGAGTCTCTTCATGAAAGGGCAGTCGAAAAGTTTAAGGCTCCGAAGAACTCGCTTAAACGCCGTATTGTCGATGAAGACCCGAGAATCGCCCAAGCTTTGTCCATTATGAATAACGTAAACAAGCAGATGGAAGCAACACAACCTGATGACGAAGACATTTTTGCTGCAGCCGTCGCAACGAAATTAAGGAAAATTAGAGATGAGCGAACCAAGATTTTAGTACAAAGGGATATAGATAATTTATTGTATGACGCTATTATTGGTACTGGAAAATATGTTACAACTCCAATGCCTTCACCGTATTCAGATTCGTCAAATTGTCAGAGTCAAGGACCGGCTTCAAGTTTTCAGATCCGCGATAATGATTATTCAGATCTTTTACGTCAGAATGATGGCGAAACAATATCTTGGCATGAAATGTAATGCAATAGAAGTGACTAAAATAAAATGGTATATTATTGTTATTTTCTTGCCTTAATATTTTCTTTCAACACGCTTATCAACGCCTCAGAAGTCTCAGGTACAATCCGAGCAATAAGCTCTTTTGAAACTTTAAATGAGAACATTAAATTCGCAAAAGAATCTCCAGTAGCAAGATATCTTAAGGTGATTGCAAGCCTTATTGCAACAGGGACACATTTTCTGTAGTTGGTATCTTGCTTGGCAATAAAAGGACTAGTTACATTAACCAGCAACTCAAAATCTTCGCAAGATATACGTGTGAAGTTTTTAAATCCACTCAATGGATCTATTTTTATTTCTTCTAGAAATTTATTCGTTTCTTCATTCCGTCGCTGTAGTAACGGCCTCACCCAACATCGCGGTTTCTTCATTCGTTTCTTTTTAAGGAGACTACATAGTAAAACACATGCTGCAGCACAAAGCACTACATTTTTCTGCCCGTTCATATTAACTACTGAACTGTCTCGGCAGAAACTCTGCTCAGTGAACATGTTTGCGCACAAGTGTGCTGAACTGTGCGCTTACAAAAGTTACGCACAGCCTTACCAGTGGAGACGGACGCCAAATGCGACACCAGCTTAGTACCTGCACTGTTGGAGTTTTGCACAAAATGTTTGCAAGCAAATGTGCTGCACACTATTTTGGTGGAATCGCACCTTGACATAAATCTACATTTTTCAACATTGCATTATTCCAGTACCAGACTATATTTTACTGTCATACCACCTACCTAAATATACATATTGTTCGCCTAAACCAAAAAAAATTTATGATTGTTCATAATATTCCACAATTCCAATTTTGTAATATTAAATCTAAAAAACAAATTAATGGGGAAAGCTGGTCTTCAGAATTACCCAGTATGTAATATACAAACCTTATCTGTATTCACAGTTAAAGTAGTTTTCATTGTCATAAAACTCAACAATTTATTTGAATTAATTGAAAACAGAAGAATATAACAAACTCAAAAAATAACATACTCTAAAAATGAAACTTGAAAGTTTTGAACTAAAACACACAATTTAAACTATTTATTCAAAACGAAATTCAAAGTGGCTTCACAAGATTTTATTTCTTGGGTTAGGTTATCTATTTTTTCAGACACTAAATTTACATTAGTATTGATATTATGAAGAATTTTGAGGAAATTTTCTGGATTTTGTCCTCACTTGCTGATGTGGTTTTTCTGGGGTTTTTAGTGCCTAGTGCCTGGCAAATTAGGTAGGTAATCATGATTATCACTAAATGGGGCAGACGAACTATAGGGTCTTTTTAGTGTTTTTCGAAATGGCACTTTAGGGTTTTCTGGTTCCATTGAATTTGGAGGAATGTTTATTATGCTTTCATCAAGGTTTTCACAAAATGGTGAACTCACATTAGGAATTTCATTTTCTTTGGAGGTCGATGTTTCATAATATAAAACTGTGTTTTGCGTTGTGAGCTATAAAAAAAGAAAATTTTAAAATGTTAGTATACCTGCTCTTAAAAATTTATTAATTCAAGCAATTTTTTTTTTAAGAGACAATTTATCAAAAAATACCTAATTGAAAATGAAAAAAAGATACTTACACCTACTTCTTCAATTCCTACTCCCTTGTAGAAGGAATCCCCCAATATTGCCAATATCTTTAGCTCGAAATCTGTTAGAGTTTTTTGTAGACCTGGGCCACCTCCAGTTATTTTTCGCTGACGTTCTATTTCTGCAGCTTTTTCTTTTAGGTTTTGTTTGTAATCACTTCACGACTGAAACAATATGAGTTGCACATCTCAAACGTCATGATCAAAATATATAGATTTTTTGAATTGGAATTAAAGAGAGCATAATCCAGCTTCCATGTAAATGAGTTGAAATATTATATTCTTATGTATATAAAAATAAAGTAGATAAGTAGCATAATGTTGTTGATTTCATCTTCAATATTATTAATTCAGAAGCACCCAAACTTACTTGAAATTATGCTTACTTTTTGCCATTTTTCAACAGGCTTTTGGCCATAACCCACAGAATTCAAATTGCTTGCCAAAACACTCCACATTCTATTGTATTCTTTTCTGACTTGGGGCTATTGATTCTTCCCCTTGAGATATCCGGATGTTCATACATGTATCGCAAAATAATATTCCAGTGAATCTCTTTAATTTTGAATGACCTGAAAATTAAAAGTAAATTAGCTTTATTTTTAACCTTCATTTCTAAATTAATAAAGTTCGTGAATCGTATCGGTACGTACATTGTAGCGCGCGAAATTCTCCCTTAAAACCAAACCAATAAAAAAACCATTGAAACTACTTCTGCTTTATTTCTATCAGTATCTATATTCTGAATAGTTGCCGCTAACTTTTAGACAGTGGAGAGGGGGTGGTTCAAAGATTGTTATTTAATGGGCGCCACATGATTTGAACTCATTCAGAACAAAAAGTTGTAAATATAAATCACCATATTATATAATGAGTATATTGGTACAGTTCTACCACATAACAATGGTAGAAAAAGAACGTATTCTCAAAAAAACATCATACAAGTACTCGATTCTACACTTCAAGTACAATAAACGGAGATTGACGTTGGAATTGAGTCTAGTATACTCATGTAATAACCCCAATCAACCTAAAACTTGAGCTCAAGCGCAGGCGTGGATAAAATAATTTCAAAAAAATTAGCTAGTACAGAAGTAACCTCCGCTTTTCAACTCAATAATGAATAATTAATGCATTAATTCTAAACCAAAATTCAATTATGTAGACACTTAAGTCCGGTACAAATGTTCGCGATATTCTCAAAATGTCTAGCTCGACCCCGAATACTGATGATTTTGGATTGAGTGCGAAACGTTCTCTTCGTCTTTAGGTACTTGCGTGGCTCCTGTATATCTTTCTCTTCAATCCGGAAAGCAGCTATAACGGTATGATCCAGACAGTTTCTACCTCCTAACCGAATCAAATGCCAAGGGAGTTAGCAGTCCGGAAAACACGTAATCCCAAGAAAAAAAAACCTTTGAAAAAAGTTTTTTTTTGTATTTTCAATAACAAAAACTCTAGGCGTAATTGGAAACAGCCTCTGCTACCGTGTATTTTTTTTTTGTTCTCACAGGAAAGGGTAAAATTCGGCAAGTTGATAACGATGATGAAATTCTTACGACAAAAAGGTCTTATTTATCCCCGAAATAGGTTGTGATCTGCCTTTCAAATACTCTAAATCAATGATAGGCCACCAAAAGGCACTAGAATCACTAAAAGTCCCAACTCTGTAAATCCCCAATATGGGTAATAATCGCAATTATTAAATCAGTTCTCGGAAGTTCGACCTGTTGGCTCGCCGTTCAGACCCTGCCAAAATGGCCAGGTCCTTTTCGAATTATTCCTATCAATCCAAAAATTCTCATTTCGACTCTATATTACCGATTCCTGCTAAGTTCAGAAATACTTGGAGAGGTGTCGAGAGTGAATGTCGTATAGAGAACGATACGATGGTTTCCTGCTGAATTCGGTTACTTCAGCCTCACTTTAACAGGTGTCGAAGGTGTGCAGGTTCAGAGGAACCGCTAGAACTGTCTCCTGCCGGAGCGTTCGTTTGGCCTAAACCACATAGATGGCAAAAGGTTAGATATCAGAAGGTGGACAGGAAACATCATCGAACTTGGAGAAACACGAATTGATGAGAAATAGCAATGAACAGATTCATTATGATGCCAACAATGTTTACGTAAAAATAAAACTGTTACAACTTATTCCTTCAAATTCTATAGAAACAGTGGTAAAACTTTTAAAATTAACGAATTAATGTGTATACACATTTTTTGTGGTCGAGGTCATAGCATAACCTATAAAAACCACGAAAACTAGTAATTCGGTATCAAAAATTTCGTGACTAATACGATAGCGAGTTACACGCTGCGACTCCTTAAAAACGTCAAATGGGAATCGAGATCTTACTCGAAATCGACTATTTCGATATCGTATTGGAAATGAGAATCTGCCGACAGATCACAGATAATCATGCCTTCAACTATGTTAGCGGAACCGACATTCTACAATCAGCTGTTTATAGATTGAAAACTAAACATTGTCTCTGGTGAAGGGGTACAATAATTGATGGATCATTTATTTTCCAGGTTATTCTGTCATGAGTGATAAATAGATGTCAAATAGGTAAATAACGACGACTGGAGTTATGATCGGACATTTTCAGGTTTCGTGAAGGAACGAATGAACAATCTTCACAAGACGGCAATAAGTATGAATAAGTTCGCAAAACAAGTATTAGATTGTAACTGATACCAGGCGGGTATTACAATTATCTAGATTCTTTTCGTGATATAAAAATTAAGTGTAACAACTGGGAAAGGAAAAAGAAAATGTTACTTTCCATAAGTGAGTTCTTGAAAAACTGAAAGTTCCAGTTTCAAAAAACCAACATATTGCCCATCCCTAAGTTACGCACGTTATATTTTGCGCCGCTACTGTGAAGAGGACATTTACAGTGTTGCAGGTTATGCATGATTTGTCCATCCGCCATATTTGAAACGCATTCTAGGCATAAGATATAATTATGAGTTTTGTGGTTACTCTACATTTCGGAAGATTTGGAAGAGTGATAATGAGAGAAGATGAACACGGATAGTAGAGTATACGGTCGTCTAATGCCACGTCATTGTAGTTTACTTTCTATGGTGCGGCGTTACTTATCCAAAATGCTTCAACTGTTTTGCTGTGAACCCAGCATACAAACTTAGCTATAATGACGTGGCATTGGACGACCTTATACTAGTATACTCCATCATATGTGGAAGATGATGGCTAACCATCAGAGCATCAATAAATACAAAGTTGATCATTTTGGTATCGAATTAAAGAATTTTTTACGAGATGGCGTCTGTCATGACCTCTATCATATCAAAAGCCACCTGCTTCGAATTTTTCAGAATACATGCCGTTGTACTTAACGACATTATAGACAAAACCCAATATAGTGATGGATTTATTTCAATTGATATTTTAAATTGGGATCGCAGCGCTACATTCAGGAAACCTCCAACTAATCTGCACAACTTTGACAACTAGGACCAATGAAGGTTAGGACTTCGTTGTTGATTGAAACTTACAAACCGTAAAATTTTGTGAGCGACTATTGAAGTTGTTAGTGTTTTTTTCACTTTTTATGTGGAAGTCAGCCATGACATGTGCTCGATAAACATTAGTGATAATTTTGAACATATTCCAAAATTTCAAAATAATTGATGAACTTGATCAAGACTTCAAGTAATAAGCACCATTTTCACAGTTAACCATAGTCAATACTTTAAGATTGCTTGAAATTTCCACCAGAGAGCGTATCGGTCATCTTGGGGCGAGTTCTGGAATTTAAGGGTTGGGATTTTTAGTATAATCCTACTAAATTTAGTACTTCTCGATTCCTTTTAGAAGCCTGGTATTCTCAATGGAAATCTAGTATTCTCATACAAAATTTACCAGATATTCTGCAATTTTCTGTTAACCCAATATAACTCAACCTAACTAACCTAACCTGAAAGAAGGATGAATTTGGTAACAGCGCATCATTCGGGTATGTTCGGAGAGTGTGGGTGTTATGAAATGTGGGGATTACGTAATGTAGGTGTATGAAATGTGGGTATAACGCATTGTGGGAGTTACGAAATGTGGGTGCAACGAGATGCTTCCAAAAGAGATACTGAAAAGAAGTTAACTTTTCATAGATTTCCCGGAGAAAATAGCCCAAGGGTTTATTTTGAAACTGAAATGGGACGAGAATTAATCTCAAGAAGAAAAGCCTGGAAATTGAAGGTTCGCATTGGCAGACAAATCAGCAAATGTATTAAAGTGTGTTCGCTCCATTTTAAGCAAGAAGATTATATTAACAAAGGTAGGTAGATAATGTTGTTTTTATTTACTCATTTAATCAAATATAATTCATTTATAGGTGAAAATACAAGACGAGGTCGTGTATTGAAAAAAACAGCTGTGCCATCTCAAAATCTGCCTGCTTCTATTGTAATATTAAATAATAAATCAGATTCAAAACGTGCAGAAAGGCTGTCTAAAAGAACTAGCGAGGAATGCAGCCAGGTGGGAACAAGTAAGGAAAGGAGCCAGAGCGATGACTCACAAGGAGCAGAAAAATCTGATTGTGAAGAAGAGACGAGTAGTGAAAGTTATTTTCCTAATATTGCCAATTCTACTGCCAAAATACAGAGGCTAGTTCATGACTGTGAAATTCAAGTTAATATGGACAAAATTACAACATTGAGTTATCTTTTGAATTCAGAAAGTGCTTTAAGAAGTTTCACAGGCATAAATTATTTCCAAATTCTAAACTGTTCAGAAGAGATGACCAGAAAGGTACTACATAGACTTGGTATTAGAGAAAGAATTATTCTAACAATGACTAAATTAAAGTTGAATCTCAGTTATGTAACTCTTGCCACCTTGTTTGGTATATCTGGTCAGCTGTGTAAAACTTATTTTTTTTATATGCTTCCTATACTTAGTTCAGTTCTCAAGCCTGTTATTTATTTTCCATCCGGTGAAGAGATTTCCAAAAATTTTCCCAAGTGCTTTGTGTAGAACTGTTTTGGATTGCCCCGAAATATTTATACAAAAACCTAGTTGCCTTTGCTGTCGCATCAAATTTTATTCTCATCATAAAGGTAACACGACAGTAAAAATCATGACTAGTGTTCCTCCAGCAGGCATGATAACCTTTATTAGTAAATCTTATGGTGGACGAGCATCCGATAAATTGATTTTTGAAGAAAGCAATATAATTAACAAATTGTGTTCTAACAGAGACTCTATTATGGTTGATAAAGGGTTTTTATTGGATAACATATGTGCTTTGTATAAAATTAAATTGATACGTCCTCCATTTTTACGAAAGAAAAAACAACTTTCTCGTGAAGAGGCTGTTTTCAACCAGCAAATTGCTGCAGCAAGGGTACGTATTGAAAGATCAAATCAAAGATTAATTTTTTTTAATAATTAGCGGTAAGCTTCAGTGGTCCCTTGTACCCAGGGTTGATGAAATATCTACTATTATTTGTGGTAAAACGAATCTGTCAAGTCCTATTCTGTCAGATGGAAGATTTATTTAATTTAGTTTAGCTAGTAGTACTTAATTTTTTGTCATTGGTAGAGCTTTTCATAAATAAATAAACCTTTCATTTTCAATGAAAGTGTTTTATTGTTATCTATTCACTTTCACATAATACATGAAGCATTTTTGCAAAATAATCAAATTTTACTTTTTCCAGCATCATTTTACTAAAATTGTAATCGAACAATAATTCTATGGTTAATGATGTATCATTAAACGATGCATCAAAAAACGAAAAACATTTTTGCACATTTAATATGCTCATCCCCAATTATATTTGTCCATAATACTGGTGCTTTTTTTTCAAAGTGTATATACCATCTTTTTTGATAATGTAAGCACACGATGAAATGGCATCTTCAATAGGTGATGTGGAACCTATGAACAAAAAAAAATATCAGTTTGATTGTTTTCATACCAAAAGTTAGTCTTTGTATTTTCAGATTTTCATGTTATATCATAAGGTGGCCACCAGCAAATTCCGAATAAACTTGATAGAGTTTACATAAAAGCCTTCTTGGTGTGCGTCATTGATTGCTAATGTCCTATTAACACATTTCATTGAAAGAAATGGAAAAAAAGGAAGGTCTGTAATCAAACACACACCAAGAAGGCCATTTTATAAATTTTCTCATTGATGATTCAACAGTAGTAGTCCTTCAAAATAACAAAAATAGATTGATCAACCATTGTGTTAGGTTTTAATAAAATATGAAACAACTATAAGCATAATGTTTGGTGTCATTGTTGATATAATTCCACACAATGGTTGATCGATCTATATATGCATACCTTTACTTACCAGAATACAAACATTTCATTTCTAATAATGCAACTGGTTTCCCATTTTCAATTACTACACCATCTGGTGAAAATCCCAACCATTTATTTTGGGAAAAAGAAATCATTCCACACTCTAGAACTTCTCTAGAATGGTTCTTAATAAATGAAGCTCTTGCAACATTTTCATATGTTAAGCCATGCTTTGTAAATTTATCGCTCAAGCTTTTGGGCCAAAACTATTTTTTGCTTTCCCATTTCCCAATCATCTCTACTGAAAGTAAATATTCCATAGCATCTTGATCAAGTGATCCTAAATTGTCTGGCTTTATGCCATTCAGGTGAGTTTTGACACATGCCCATCATTTCTTCTGTTTCCTCATTCATGATATTGTGGAACGTTTGTTCACAACAAACTGGGGAAAAATCACATATCATCGATGAAAACTCCATCATAATAACTGATTGACAGGCATTGTTTAAAATTATTGAAGTTTTGTCCTCAATGGACATCGGTATTTCTATTGGCACAAAGACATTTAAAGGAATACGTCCTTTTCTAAAAAATACAGTCACTTACAACAGGTTTTGTAAAATTTTATTATATACCTACCGATGTTCTGCAATTGTGGAGTGGGGTAAGATTTTAATGAAGTACTCCAAAAAACCAAGTCCCAATCAGCTAGAGTCGAGTCGAAAATTGGAGAATTCTTCTTATTCTTCTTCATGATGCAAGGCATTTCGGCTGTTGGAATAGCCTTATATTTTTCCTCAACTGAGCCTTTTTTTCTACGACCAGGCACATTTCAACTCAGTTTTGGAAACATGCTCCAGCTCTGACAACTTTTTTCCAAAATAATTTTTTAAATTTTATTAAGTTAATTACTAAATTCACAATAACCCACCTGGTTAAAAGGATTAGAAAAGCTGAAATGTGTTTACATCGACCACCAGCTCCTGCTTTGCATGAACAAAACATTTTCATTATCTTAATGTACCCACCTATAATTTTGAGTTCTCCACTCACTTGATGAGGCTCGAATTGCAGAGCACTTGTCTGGAGACAAAGAGCACACACTTTTGTCACTGAAGAGTTCCATTCAGTTTTTCCATATAATATTATATGGTCTGCATTGAGGACCTCTTCACCTTCTACTACACAACAAGAACTTTCGGTACTTTTAACGTACCTCAGAAATTCCAATAAACTTAATTTCAGTTGGGCCATTTGTCTTTGTTTATACGAAGAGGATTGAAGTATTTTATCACCAGCTTATCTGTTCTAACACTATATCTATTAACAACTTAACACTAATCTCTACACCAATAATTGTATCTGAATGAACACTATTAATAAAAGCTAAAATTTATAAGAATCACAGTTTCAACAACGTTTAAAGGGCCTGAACCAGTCTTCAAATACTCCAAACACGAAACAAGTAAACAATGAAACCTATATGGAAAAAAAAGTAAGATTATAAACCAATGTGGTAGAAAGTAGTTGATCTGTCCGCCGCCGTAGCGCTACAATCTTAATTTGAAATCCCAATCGACAAGGAGAATGAATTTTGCAAAAGTTGAATATTTCGGGTATGTTCGGAGACTGTGGGTAGAAAGATGGGAAATGTGGGTTCAACGATATGCTCCCAACCAAACCTAACTACCCAATCTAACGCATTCATTGTTGGCCTATCGACAAGGAGAACGTAGTTAAGCAGAAAACGTCCAACCCACAAATCATCCAAATTCATGTTGTCGTTTGTAGGGCGACTATATAATTCCTTTTTTCTAAATTTGCAGAAATCGTCCCCACACGCGTTGTGTCTACCAAGATATCTATCAAAATCTAACCCACAAACGTGGTTGAACAGGATTTTTGATTTTAATAAAAAGTCCAAGTGGTTTGAATGTTCTCTACAAAATGTGAATTAATGTCATTTGGTACATTTTTTTTACTGCTGAAAAGCACCAAGTGGGTTGAATCTCTTTAACGCTCTAAGATAACCTGAGAATAATATGTATTTTATTTTTTTGAAAAAGTTCAAGTGGCTTGTATGTTTTCTACTTTCAAATCACATTACTCATTTTATAATTACTAACTCACTAACTCTGGACTTCATTGTTCTGCCTCAAATATGCTCCAACGTACCGTCGGTTACAATTTCAAAACTTGATTTAGATGATTTTTCTAGCCTAGAGTTGGCCGATCCTACCTTCCTCGTCTCACAACCTGTAGACATGCTCATAGTAGCGGAAGTAGTTGCTCATATTTTCAAAGGAGCAACCCAATTCGAGAACTTAGACAAACCGGTTGCCCTCGAAACCATTTTTGGTTGGATAATTATGGGAAAGGTTGTTTCCTTTTCAAGTTTGTTTTTTTTTCCACCTCAACTGATCCATCAATGGAAAGGTCGTTAAAATCATTTTGGGACCTTGAACAAGTGCCTAGCTCATCTCCTCTTTCTAAGGAAGAAGCGAAGGCCGAAGAAATTTACAATTCAACCTTTTCTAGAGACAGGACTGGGCTCTTCGTCGTAAGTCTTCCTTTCAAAATAAAAAATTCAACATTTCCCAACTCCAGAATCGTTGCTCTGAGGCGTTTTCTTTCACTCGAACGGAGGTTTCAAGCCGATCCAGGCCTCTATTCACAATACTCTGCATTCATGCGTAACTATATTTCTCTCGGATGTATGGAACTCGTTTCTGACATCTCTCCTCTCTCTTCTTACTATATTCCACATCATTGCATAATGAAGCCGGAGAGTACTACCACAAAGCTTCGAGTAGTATTCGACGCTTCCTGCAAATGCTCTAATAATACGTCTTTGAACGACACACTATTAAAGGGCCCAAAGCTTCAACCCGATATATGTTCTCTCCTAACCAAATTCAGAACCCATACGGTATGTTTTACAGCAGATATTGAACAAATGTTAAATAGAATTCTGATGTCAGAATCCCATAGGGACTATCAGAGAATTCTCTGGAGATTCTCTAGGGATGAGAATATTCAGGATTATCGCTTGAATACAGTAATCTTTGGAGTTTCCAGTAGCCCATTTCTGGCAATTCGCACAATCCATGAAGTTTTCGATCAATACAGTAATCAATTTCCCAAAGCCTGTGGAGTTCTCAAATCAGATGTCTTTGTTGATGACATTGTTACTGGCTGCTCGTCTTTTGCTGAAGCGTAACAACTCCAGTCTGATTTAATTCATATTCTTGGTGAATCAGGCTTCGAACTCCGTAAATGGGCCGGTAATACACCTGAATTGATTTCTCATTTATCTAGAAACATGTTGAAACTCGACAATCTTCACTTGGATCTCGAAAGGGATTCAACACTCAAAATTCTCGGTTTACAATGGAATCCTTTATCAGATTTATTCTCCCATCAAGTTAAACCTCTCGATAAGTCCTGTTCTAAAAGAACGATTTTGTCAAAATTGGCCAGAGTTTATGACCCTCTAGGATTTCTAACGCCAATCACACTTTTTCTGAAAATCCTCTTGCAGAAATTGTGGACTTCTGGTGTTGACTGGAATAGTTCTCCACATCACACCATAGTTTCTCTTTGGTGTCGTTTCAAAAGAAAACTACCACATCTCTCTACCTTACGAATACCTCGTCTGGTCCTCCCCCAGCAACCTGTGTACCACGAAATTGTTGGGTTCTGTGATGCGTCTCAAAAGGGCTATTGTGGAGTGGTGTATTTGAGAACTCGTTCGAAAGATAAATTTGTTTCGAACCTCATATATGCCAAATCGAGAGTGGCACCTCTCAAAGTCATCTCTATTCCACGCCTTGAGCTGTGTGCAGCTCTGCTCCTCTCTCGCTTAATTGAATTCGTTCAAAAAACTCTCCAAGGTATATCCCATCTCAATGCAACCTTTGCCTTTACCGACTCCATGGTGGTACTTGCATGGTTGGAGAGCTTACCCCATAGATGGAACACCTTTGTGGCCAATGGAATCACTCAAATTCAGGAGATGGTTCCTCCATCCTCATGGTCACATGTCTCCTCAGAAGATAATCCAGCGGATCCTGGTTCTAGAGGGCTCCTCCCTATAGAACTAGTCACCAACTCTTTATGGTGGTTGGGGCCATTTGGGTTGAAACTTTCCTCAGAACTATGGCCAAATAAGGTAATTGACCATTCAACTCTATCAAACATTTCGGAAGAACAACGAAAAACTGTTCTAACCACGACAGTGCAGGCCAACCCTATTCATCTTTTATTGCTGCGTATATCATCATTAGCAAAGCTCCAACGCATAATCTGCTGTGTATTACGTTTCATCAGAGCTCATAAAGGGGTAGAGAAAGTTAATAGTGACGAATTTTTTGGAAAATCAGGTCCCATTTCAATATTCGAAATGGAATCTGCGCTCAATATCCTCATCAAGATAACACAGCAAGAGGCGTTTGAATCCGAATTCACGCTCATATGTCAAAAAAAGCTATTGCCAAAATACCTTCGAAAGATTAACACCTTCCTAGACGATAAGGGAATTTTGAGGGTGGGTGGTCGTTTGTGCCATTCTAATATTCCATACGACCAAAAATTTCCCGTTCTCTTACCTAGTTCACACATTTTCACGTCTCACGTAATAGAATACACTCATTCTAAATATTGCCATCCTGGCTCGCAGCCATTGCATTTCCTGAGTTCCCAACGATATTGGATTCTCTCTCCTAGAAAATCAATTCACAAGGTGGTTTCCAAATGTTTTAAATGTTTCAGACTGAATCCGAAACCTATTTAACAACCTATGGGTAATCTTCCTAAATGTCGACTTTCTCAAGTAAAACCCTTTTCTCATGTTGGCGTCGACTTTTGCGGCCCTTTTAAGATCACTGCCAGTCGACTACGTGACTCGAAGGTACTGAAGTCATACATTTGTGTATTTTTGTGCATGGCTACGGAAGATATCCACCTAGAACTTGCTTCCGATTTATCGACCGACACTTTTCTTGCAGCCCTTCGACGGTTTGTGTCTCGTAGAGGCCTTTGTTCGGACATCTATTCTGATTGCGGTACAAATTTCAAAGGTGCTGCTAGGGAATTGTCTAACATTATGCAGAACGCTACAGAACAAGAAGGTTTCAGGTTTCACTTCAACCCCCCTTCCTCCCCTAATTTTGGTGGTCTTTGGGAGACTGGAGTAAAATCAACCAAGACTCATCTTTTCAGGGTGATCGGTGATCAAACACTCACTTTTGAAGAGCTGACTACTGTACTCACTCAGATAGAAGCAATGCTAAATTCGAGGCCTCTGTGAAGTCTGAGCTCTGACCCAAATGATTACTCAGTACTCACACCTGGTCATTTTTTAACTTTGGCTCCTCCCAATGCAGTACCGGATCCTGATCTTGGCAACATCCGCTTGGGACGTCTCTCTACGTTGCAGTTGGTGTAACGTCTGCAGCAAGATTTCTGGGCTAGATGGCACAACGAGTATTTACATACTCTCACTCAAAGAGGTAAATGGTTAAATCCATCTACTCCAATTGAAATGGGTACAATAGTCCTTCTCAAGGACGATTGTACTCCTCCTTTGAAATGATCGCGTGGCCGAATTACTCACCTTCATACAGGTGAAGATGGTATTACGAGAGAGGTAACCGTGAAAACCCATCAAGGTGTTCTCAAAAGACCAATGCCCCTTACCCCAAAATTAAATCTAAAATGCTACTTAGTAATTAATTTTTGTTCGTGCCGTCAATTTGGATTGATTTCATTTATTTATAGTTACTAATTTTCTTCATTATTGAATTTATAAAGCTTCAAATTTAGTTTAAAAATATACATTTTGGTGGCCGGTATGTTAAGTCCCCACAAAGTTCTTGGTTCACCTAGCTAATCCCAGTATTCTTATAATCAATTTCACTCGCGATCCCCTATATACAAGAGATTGCAACGCCACTGTGTGCGCGGAAAAAGGCACATCGAAACGGCGACAGTCAGAAAAAGTACTGCGACCGAGTAGTACTGTGATCAGCTGAAGTGCGCGCGCTATTCCTACATCATTTTCCCTGATACTCAGAAGATAAGCAGAATTTCCATGGATACATGTTTCGGCTACTTTCTCTACTACTCGGAAGACCTTTAAGCAGAACTTTAGTTGGAAAGGTGTGCCTTGGTACGAGTAACAGCTTGACGAATTCGGTAAGTGGAATTTCTTTCATTGCTTTCATTGCGAACACCTTTCTACATATATATATTATGTTATAGGCAGTTATTTTTGGAATTGTATGCTTTTCAGGAGAATACAAAAACTTTTTGGAAAGCTTTGAAAATATTTCAGGTAATCAGTTTTGCTCTCAATACAAATAATATAAACAATGAAAACGAAATTTTTCAAAGCGGTCATACTGTCATATATTGACCTTGGCCTTCCGAATCGGGCTTTTTGTTTTTTCGAATCTTTAGTGATCAGTTTGACGAACCAAACTAATTTTTAAAAGTAGTCGGCGTCATTTTTGCAAGAATGAAGAAAGCACATCTCTCCTGCCTGGGAATGATTATGTGAGTACTTACATTTCTATTTAATCCCAACTGCATATAAAGATTTATCTTCACATTTTCAGAATTATCAACCTGAAAATGAATTTGGAAATCGAGTCATTATTAATATAATTCATAATTTTTCAATTCAATATTTCATTCCAAAATAAATCATTCACGCATGTTATATTATTCAGCTGTAATAGTAGTATTTATATCCGGCGAATTTCCAAGTTCAACGTCGTTTCAGACAACAGGTTTCAAGTTACATCACTGGTCGTCGATAATCATAAATGAACGCTGAGAATTGCGAATTTAGCAATTGTCAGCGGAATAGTTCATGACGACAGGATTATTTTTTATATAAATTGGAAGACTGCCTTCCGAATCGGGCTTTTTGTTTTTGAATCTTTAGTGATCAGTTTGACGAACCAAACTAATTTTTAAAGTAGTCGATGTCATTTTTGCAAGAATGAAGAAAGCACATCTCTCCTGCCTGGGAATGATGATGTGAGTACTTACATTTCTATTTAATCCCAACTGCATTATTTCAACCTGATTCATTTTATTAATGGGTAATTATTTCGAGTAATTTTTGTATTCATTCACTGTGATCATGTTTTTTTGTCTATTTCTTTTGTTGTCAATAAACTAAGTAAAATTTCATTATCTCTCATTTTTTTCACTCCACCAGGGTACACTTCAAATACACAATTGAAATCACCTCTCGCAGCCAAGCTAAAAGTTCCATGTTTCTCGTTGTTTGATTGTCTTCACTTGAAAGGGCGGTTTTTCTTCAAAAACCCCTTTAAAAGTCACGTCCATTCGAATGGGAGATTTTCATCATGTTTTTGACTTATTTTTTCAGTAAACTAATGAACTAGTATAATTGCACTTGATTCACTCAACCATTTTCAAACAAACACTACACTTCCTTTTCATTTCCGTGACATTTGGTGGAGACGCCGAAGTTGAGAGTTTTTCCCTTTCAACTTCCACGCGACATTTGGTGGAGGCGCCTTGCTCGTTCTTGGAGGCTTCATTCTCCATAATGGGCCTGTAAAACAAATTTTTCCATATAAGAAGTTGAATTGTTAGAGTCTTAATGATAATTTGTTGTATTTGGCTGAAAAGTGAACAACCCTGGTGGATTTTTCTTGTTTTCTAAAATGATCAGAGTAGGTATCTGGAACGGAGTTTTTTCTGCAGTCACTTTTTTTCTACGAAGTTATTCCTGGTTGAAACGATGTTGTGTTGATAAATGTTTTCGTTTTTTTTGTTTTTTTTTCTTCTCTTTTTTCATTCATTGCATTTTTTTGTGGTTGTTGTTCAATTTGAATGATTTCAATACATATAAAGCCTAATTTGTCGAAACATACTTCGCAATACCAATAAACAGTAATTTGAATTCTATTCCTTACATCTAGTAGTTTTTTGCACATAATAACCCTTCGTGTTATTTCTTGACAGAAGTTTTTTTCATGAAGTACTACCCAATTTATATTGATTTTTCTGAATATTTTCTTTAACTTTTATCAAGCAAAATTTTGGCAAAATCAGGAGGAAAAAAAATATCTCGTGTATTTTTCATTCAAAGCACATTTTTCCATAACAATCGACTTTTTTTTATCAATCATTCTTCACAAAAACGAAAATATATCCTATTTTTCAAACCTCATTAGTTGGGATGGTATGTTTCGAAGGAATGGAAGGTTTGGAAGTATTTCTATCAATTAAACTCCTCAATATATGTGCTATCATCTGATTTTTTATGAGATTTATCTATTTTTTTCCATACAATTTTTTCTATATGGAGCGCTCTACTATTTGCTTTTTTATTAATCAAGTTATATTTAGTTAATTAATTCTTCATTGCAATATCAATCATATTTTTTAAACATATTGAACATTCAGTTTCGATAAAATAATCAACTAAAATTCAAATAGTGATATAGCTCTGCATGATATTTCTTTGTTCTCGGGAACCAACTAGCTGTAAAGATGTAATGTAATAAGATGTGATGAAGTAATTCAGTTGAATTATATGAGATATAAAAAGACGATTTCAAAAATATTTTCAGTGATAGATAGAGCTGAAAATTAACTCACAATAGATATTGAAGCTATTATATCCCGATTTAATTCTATCGATTTTTCCTCACAAGTTTGAATTGCCTTAGTATTCGAGTGTCATTCTTTTTTGTATAATGCTAGTAATTCCTTGGGTCAATATTTTTCACTTTCTTTGTTATAATATCTACATACAGTGTGTGCCAACCTTACTAATATAATAACAGTTTTTCTGAATATGGAAGGTTTCAATTTTTTTCCGACATTTTTCCATTTTCAACTGTTCAATAAATATCAATTGACTCGAAAAAGGCCCATTCTTCCACCTAAATAGTGATTTAATGATAAAGACCATAAGAAAAAGCAGTAATGTAGTTCAGAATAGTAGTTATCAAATAATTTCACTTATAGGTATCCTGCAACATTTTTTTTCGGAAATCGGTAAAAATGAATAACTAATAATAATGTCTTCTTTTGAAATTTTGATAGAAACGATTGATCAAAATGTTATCTCTTGGCATCTCTGAATTTTCATCCAGCTCTCTACTTTTTGCCGAGTACTCAGTGGACGGCATTCCTATTATGTTGATCAAAGCAAAATTCTGAACATCACACAGCAGTCAGTTTTATCGTTTCTTGGATTGTCGCACTTCAATAAGGAAACTGTTAGACTAGGTCAGCTATCTGGCAGCTGTGCTCGCAGACACTGAACTTTAATAATGAAAGATGAACATTTTCTCCACTACCATGATAGCGATACAGATAATGAATTTTCATGAATCTCAAGTATAATTTGGTGATATATTTATGAAACATGGAAAAATTCCCCCCCGAACCCCTTATAACAAGCTTTTTTTCTTTATTATTTGTTGAGAATGGAAAATAATAATAATAATTTTGTTGGAGCATAAGTAAAATGTAATTATTTTTCGAAGTCATTTGTAGTTGGAAAACACTATAAATTGAAACTTGGAGATTTGAGAAGGAGATTGATCATTCGTATGACTGTCCTAACTCTCTGAGATTGTCAAGACAAAGACTCATCCTTATGTTTTGTCAATCAGAAAAGTGAACAGGAGGCGTGAAGGGATGTCTTACAGTCTCAAATCGAAATTTGACGATTTATAAGTGCATTTCAACAACTGGTGGGAAATGATATTGAAGTAATGAATAAAAATTTACATGTATGGCAATTTATCTGGAACACCTAATGTGTACCTAATGATAACAATTTTTTGGGATTGAATTTGTGCAACTGGAGTATAAAGTAAGGATTGATTAATATAATGTTTGACTTCGTTTGAATAATAATGCGCGATAATGGAATATGAATTATGATATGTGATGATGAAATAAGGATTATTATATGATAATGAAAAAATAATGAGAATATATGTAGGACAATATAGGAGAAATTATTGTCCAGTTGGTAATAAGAATGTTACCGTTTCATAAGGGAATTATGGAAGATGATCCAGAAGGGTTGAATAATTGCCTATGAGAGTATTGTGTTTTATAAGTGAGGTATGCGTGGGAAACTTGGCAGAATTACCCTAAGCCTGGGTTGAAAGTTTTCCTATGCAGATACTTTATGAAATGAATAATGAGTTTATGAAATGAAATGAATAATGAGTTTATGAGGTGAAAAATATGAGATATATGATGAGTAATATGATGAGTAGATATGATGATATTAATGGAAGAAGTCGAAGGATTAATTCTATACAGTTGCACATATTTTTTTTAGAAAGAATACATTTTGTTGAGAAAGTGAGAGCCATGCAATTTAAAAAACGTTCCATGTCAGTGATACTTAGTTATTAATTTCCACTCAATATCCAACATCAATACATTGACTTATGAAACAAGATAAACAGTAACACATTATTTTTGGTTTTGTATTTTTATTAAGACCAATTGAAAGAGATGGGGGAGAAGCGCTATCAACTTGCAATTTTTTTTGTTGTTTTGATTAAATAAGGGGGTAAGATATATTTGTCGATTGCAAGGGAAATGTCACCTGTGAGTAAAAGGAATAGTAGAATTAGACAGAGAAACTCAACACAATAGAGTAGGGAAGTGGGACAAAAAGGAATGTAATGATCTCAAATGATTTGAGGTTGTACGAATAGGGATAATAAGAACCTTGAGAACATTTTCTCTCAATCATTGTAGGTTGGGATTTTGCACTAAGAAGTATCCATAAGAGTATAGTCAGTTATATACCAAGTAATATAAAATTTAAGGAATGTGTAGAAAAGAAAAATATTAATACTTTCTATTGTAATCAAAGAATACTTACTGCAAATAATCTTTTTCATGTATCACGGGACATCATGGAGGCACACACCAGGAACAGGCACTGATACGAAGGCAAGAAACGGTCCACCCATAGACGGAGTCCAGAACGGCAGCACCCCGCATCCCATTCTTCAACCCCAGAAGGAAGGCCAGACCACAGTATACTACATGCCAGATGTTCCTCGAGCCTGAAAAATGCTCCACTACAAATGATGTCGAGACACCCGCCCAGGATTGACCCAGCAACAAGCATGGTACCTCTACCAAGTCGAACTCACCTGCGAAAACAACCAGTAAAGTGTCCAGGAGTCCTGACCATACTCTGTATGCAGCTATCCGTTAAAAGTTGAAAAATATGCCAATTTTGTTCCACTTCACTCACAATCCACAGACGAGAAGACCAAAATGGAGTCCGAAGCGTGCCGAATCAGCATCCAGGTAGCAATTTGCAATGGAATATGCAATTTGCTTGATCGACAATTTTGCCATTTCAACAATTCCAACGTCAACCAACCATGTCTGCCGCTGTCTTAAAATTTTGCGGGAAAGGAGTAGTTCACGACTTCTTCACTGGTGTGACATAAGCTGCACGGAACACCACTAAATCAACCGATGGGCGCATTCGATGCCAGCAAATCCATCAACGAGTAGCTAGGCAGCCGACAGCCGTTACCAGCCCGGAACACCTTGGCTCACACGATAGAAAAAGAAATCTGATGGGAGAATTTCACCGATTTGAAATCAGGCACCAGATGCAAAGTCCATGAGAGGAGCACGATATCATCAGTCATTCTAGTATACTACGAGGTCCCAGAGTCCCAGGCTGTACATGGGGTACAGTGTTTTCGCCGTTGGCAACACTGCATGCGGAGACCTGCCACCTGCCACTGAACTGAGGGACGAGGGAGCCAAGAGCGTACGACACGGGAACAACTTCCACGAACTGACGTACAGTGCCAGTGCCGGACTCAGTTTTTTTGTGCCACGTGAGAACTCATACCCGAATGATTGATTCGAAATATAATGTCGGGACATCTATGTTTTTTCTCTACGAATAAAAATAAGTATTTATGTTTTTTAGTTGTGGAAATTTTCAATTTCATATATTTTTTAAATAATTTTCAATTCGAAGTTGGGGTCCAGCTTTACTAAGGAGGGGAGATGTGTCATATATTGAAAATAAAAGGTCTCATATAAAGATTTATCTTCACATTTTCAGAATTATCAACCTGAAAATGAATTTGGAAATCGAGTCATTATTAATATAATTCATAATTTTTCAATTCAATATTTCATTCCAAAATAAATCATTCACGCATGTGAACGCTGAACGCTGGGAATTGCGAATTTAGCAATTGTCAGCGGAATAGTTCATGACGACAGGATTATTTTTTATATAAATTAGAAGACTGCCTTCCGAATCGGGCTTTTTGTTTTTTCGAATCTTTAGTGATCAGTTTGACGAACCAAACTAATTTTTAAAAGTAGTCGGCGTCATTTTTTTGAAGAATGAAGAAAGCACATCTCTCCTGCCTTGGAATGATGATGTGAGTACTTACATTTCTATTTAATCCCAACTGCATTGTTTCAACCTGATTCATTTTATTAATGGGTAATTATTTCAAGTAGTTTTTCATTCATTCACTGTGATCATGTTTTTCTGTCTATTTCTTTTGTTGTCAATAAACTAAGTTAAGTTTTATCACCTCTCATTTTATTCACTTCACCAGGGTACACTTCAAATACACAATTAAAATCACCTCTCGCAGCCAAGCTAAAAGTTCCATGTTTCTCGTTGTTTGATTGTCCTCACTTGGAAGGGCGGTTTTCTTCAAAAACCCCTTTTAAAGTCACGTCCATTCGGATGGAAGATTTTCATCATGTTTTTGACTTATTTTTTCAGTAAACTAATGAACTAGTATAATTGCACTTGATTCACTCAACCATTTTCAAACAAACGCTACACTTCCTTTCCATTTCCGTGACATTTGGTGGAGACGCCGAAGTTGAGAGTTTTTCCCTTTCAACTTCCACGCGACAATACTATGGCATATGTCGATGAACAAACTGGATTTCTGTTACCGGATGATATCATTACTTCAAATTTTGATGTACGTACCTTACACAGATGTTATAGGCAGTCAGAAATGAACATTCAGAATGTTATGCTTTTCAGCAGAATATAAAAAATATATCATTGAATGATTCAAATACATTTCAGGTACTAGGTACTGCATCTAATACAAAAATTGCAAACGAGGAAAGTGAAAATGTCCAAACCGGATTTTTTGTATTGGATGGTGTTATAGCCTCAGATACTGATGTAGGTATTACTACTACTACTACACTACTCACATACCAATTTCAATTCAATATTCAATGACAATTTTATAACACACTGCCTGAGAATTGACAATCATTAATTTGAAAAAATGTGTTAATTTTTTCCTTTATAGTGCATTAAAATGAAGACTTCAAAAAGTTTTTCTCTGCATAATCATTTGGTTCCGAAAGGAAAGATTATTCTGAAATACTATTGTTTCAATGTTGCACTTACTCTTCAAATAATGTTTGTATGTTTTCTTCACCAAATTAGCTTATTACTTCTCTATAGAACTAAATTTGCTGAATTTTTTTTTTCTAGGATGTGGCAGTAAGTGATATATCTCTTAGCAATAGTGATATGTCTATTAGCAATTTTTCAGCCAATTATGAACCATCATTGAATGAAGATAGCTCTAGCCAAGACGAGAGTGATGTGGAACCATTGCTGAACAGAACTTCTGGTCGTCCAAAAATGGTCCGAAAAATGAAATTTTTGATGACACTAGCCGAATAAAAAATGAATCGAAATAAAAATCAGCCCTGCATCAATCAAAGAGGTGTATTGAAACCCGACAAAGAATTCCTTTATTATTACAATTGTAACTGCCCATTGAAATGTCGCGAAGTTCTTTCTGTGGACGAAGGCAAACAGGAATTTGATTGCTTCCGGAACCTTGGTTCTTATAATGCCCAAACACTGTTTCTTGCAACCCTTATACAAGAAATGCCGAAAAAAAGACTCTACGGACGAAACACCGAAAAACTTTTGTATTCTAGAAAATATTCAATTGCAAATAAGCGAGTATGTAGGCAGATGTTTGTCAATACCTTGATGATAACGCCCTCAAGAGTTACAACAGCTCTCAGAAAGGCCAATAACCGAGCTCCACTTCTTGACCAAAGAGGAAAACAAGGGGGTTTAAATAAAATTCCTGAAAATAGAATTCAAGAAGTTATCGACCAAATAGACAAAATACCAAAATATACATCTCACTACTGCCGTGAACAAACCTCTGTTTTATTTTTACCGCCTCATCTTTCATTCAAGCTGACCGTCCTGTGACATTCGCCATTTATAAAAGAATATTTTTCACGAAATTCAATTTGAAATTCAAAGTTCCACAGAAAGATACATGCCAGGTGTGTGAGTCATTCAAAGTAAAAATGCAAGACGAACATGATGAACACAATAAACAGTTATGGCAAATACAACTCAACACCTATCACGATTTAGCACAAAAGGCAAGGAATGAGCTACAAGAAGATCTGGATAAAGCTAGACATGAAAATAACATGGAATGTTTAACATTCGATCTTCAAAAAACCCTTCCATTGCCCCGAATTCCGACCAATATTATTTTTTATAAGAGACAAGTATGGCTTTATCATTTGGGAGTATACTCGGGCAAACTCAAAAAAAGTTATTCCTATATATGGCTTAAAGCTGCTGGAAGAGGAGCGCAGGAGGTTGGTTCTTGCCTTCTGAGACATTCAACGGATATACCGAATACTGTTGAACATTTGATTTTGTGGTCTGATTCCTGTGGAGCTCAGAACCGCAATATCAAACTCACCTTAATGATGGCCAGTCTCCTTCAAGCCAGTGCTCACTTAAGAACAATCACATTCTAATTCCTTGTTCCCGGGCATTGTTTCTTGACAAATGACAAAGATTTTGGAGACATCGAGTGCCAACTCAAACGTCATGAGCGACTATATACTCCATCAGACTATATCAATATAATAAAATCCTGACGTAAAAAAAATCCGTTCATAATAACCGAAATGAAAAATGAATGGTTTTTAGGAACACAAAAACTCGAAAAAGCAATAGTTGATAGAAAAGTTGGTACCGAAAAAAAAAAATTAACTGGTTGAAAACAAGACAAATAGTTTTGAAGATGGAAAATCCATATCATATTTTTATGATGCCTGATTTTAATGTGGAAAGCATATGTTTGGACATTCAGCGACGAGGAAGGGTGAACACAAAACTTTCTTCGAGTTGTTGGTTCAGTTATGGCCAAATGGTAAACCCTTGGCGGAACCAACAGTGGAAGATATCAAGATCTATATGCATCTAATTCCTGATGATGCAAAGGCTTTTTATGAGAATTCAACAAGTTCCCCCAATATCCAAGAATATGTTGATGGTTTCAATGTCGATGATGTAGATTTCGAAATTGATATATGATTCTGTTGCTCATCAAAGAAACTATAAAAAAGGTATTTTTTCATTTATCTGAAATGTTCCAACCCACATAACCATCTCTTGTCAAAATTTCTTCCAGGTTCTTCTTTTGCACAAAAAACGTCCAACCAACAAATTGCCAAATATCATTGTAAAAACTCCCACTTTCGAAAAAATATCTCAATTGAGTCTTGACAACAGTTTATTCAATTTCAAAATCATTATTTCAGTAAGTAAATCCTATTTGTATCAAGAGGACATATATTACAATTTCAAGTTGAGATTCTGAATAAGTGCAATTTTTGAGTTGGATGTTTTCTGTTCAACTTCATCCAATTTTGCAAAAGTTGAATCATTCGGGTATATTCGAAGACTGTGGGTTGAACGAAATGTGGGTGCGACGACATGCTCCCAACCAAACCTTACTAACCTGACCCATACCAACACATTCATTGTAGGCCTATCGACATCGACAAGAAGGACGAATTTCGCAAAAGTTGAATCATTCGGGTATGTATGTGTCAATATAGCGCCACCTATTGGAAACTGGGGCTCGGACCAAAAATATACGAAGAAGAAGAATTCTACCTTCTACAAATGGGCGGATCAATAATTTTCAATATTTCATTTTATGAATGATGTCATAATCAAATGGAAGTTAAAAAATTCAAAAACACAAGTTTTCAAGTGATTATCGAAAAACATAATTTTTGATAGGTAAAAAATGTTCTAATACCAATAGTGAAATTTCATGTAATTTACTAAAAGTGATTTGTGCCTACAACCCAAGCATCTGACAAATTATGGAATTTCAATATAATTTCAAGAAACCTGGCGATAATTGAATGAAAAAGGATGGGAAATGGTGCAATGTTATGAAAAATGATGTGTGAAAGAAAAATATGTGAATCGCAATCGTTTAGTGCTGTTAAAAAAAAAGTAAAATATGACACCCTACAAACTTTGACAGGCTTTATCTCTAAAACTAATTGAGTCCGACTGAGAATAAAAAGTATTCTGAATTTCTACCCTTATGTAGTAACATCCCAGAAAAAATCTCGAAAATCCGTGAGTATCCCGTAAAGTACAATTTAGCCGAAAAATGTATCAAATGACAGTGAATACTTGGGACTTCATGGATATATGGTACAAAATTATTGACATGTGCCGAGAGATGCAGCTCCCTAGTGATCCTAAAATATAATGTATTGCTATGCTTTGGTATATCTAAGATGTGGTATATCTCTGACAGTGCCAACCACATATATAATATGTAATTGATTGAAACAGTCATGAACCGAAAGTCTCAAATTATGTTATCATCGAAGCCTTTCACCCCTCTATTGGTTCCACATAACTGGAGATCTGAAGAGAACTACCCACCAACCTTTCTTTATGGAGACTAGTGACAGAGCATCTAGTGTTATTGAAAAATCAAACTCCAGACTTCCCTGTATTGTTCCCAAATTGAACTGCTTATTCGTTAGGTTTTCATCAAGTATTATATCCTGAACAATTGAGAAATACATTGCATGCCTTGAGAAATTTTTCTTGTGTAGAATTGTTTCTTTACCTATGTTTTCAAATTTGTTTGATCTGATATGTAACTTCCTGTTTATATGAGTAGTAAATAGAAATTATATAATAAAATCAATAGATTATAGATTTATTTGTTCATATATAAAAGTACTCTTCATAATTTTTTGCGGAGTATTTTACTCAGGTGAAATTAGTTCAGCAAATTATCAAATAAGGGGTTCATTCAAGATTTCAACTTCGATTTCTAGTATATGCTGTATACTGGATTTCAGAAGTGAAACACCCTTCATCATTTTTTCAGAAGCAAGCCATTATGGTTATTTCTCAGTGGGTATATCAATCTACCTCAATATCAATAAACATAGAAATGGGTGTATTCATTTTGTTAGGTATTTGATAAATGAAGATAAGTACAATTCAGACAGGCTCATTGTGCAAAAAAGAACTGCTTTGAAATTTCATTTACAGTGAATATTTTATTCAAACTACCATAACAGAAAGACAGTATTCAGAGTTATTGATAACAAGTTACACTTTTTATTTATACTTTCTGTAGAGACCGATTACCGTAACACGAAACTGATATTTTTGCACTCGAAGACTGTTTCCCTAACAGAGGTAGTATTTTCAAGATAAGAAAACTGATACTGAACACATTTTTGACAAAAAAGTAAGTAAAAGTGGTGGTGTTTTTTTGTCAAAAATACGGTAATATGGTCATGATTCACCTCCGTAAACTCTAACCCGCAAGAATTTTTTTCTCATAGAGATAGACGAGCCGTTAAATTCGAAAGTTACACCGGGAACAGTTTGCTGATCTGCAGACCTGCAAAATAGAATCTCCCAAGAATATGATATCCAGCCTCACAACACCATGGCCCATATCGTTTTCTGTCCATCATTAGAATATACCAAATTAAAATATTCACCCTCCAAGATTTTTTTATACATCAACACAAACTATTTCATTGATGTAGTACAATCTAGAACCAAAATATGAAAGCAATTTCATTGATTTTACGACTATCATTGAATGTGAAGTGATCTACTGTGTCGTAATGATTCCCTAGTAGTTCAAAAGTGATTGAGTATTATTGAAATATGAGAATAGATCATGGTGTTCGAAAAATATTTGCATGTAATACCTTTTACAGTAATCTCGATACCCTTTATGTCGATATAGGTGTTGGTTCGAGCCCCGGCGTCGCCAGATTTTTTTTAGTGATCGATTTGACAACACATTGATTATTCCTTCATTAGTAATGATAATATACAATTTTGTTATCAATCAACAACAATAATATAAAAATAAGAGAATAAAAAAAAGCAATTAATTCAGCTGATGTGATTTGCATTGCTTTTCATAAAATAAAATATGAGTCCCTGCCTTCGTGAGAGAACTGGATGTTTTAGGTGACACGCAAGAGTCATTGTACTTGTGCCATCTGCTATGAGTATAAGGATGTCGACAATATGCCAAGTAGTGGCCATTGTAAACGGTCCCACTATGGTCGACGAGTGCGTCAATCTGATAACGACGAGTGGCTAGATTGGAGTTCTGCGTACTGCCATATCTAGACCTAGATGAAAATCTTTGGTGATATCTAATTTATCTCCGAGTCTTTCTGTTGGTGAGAAACGATTCAAATGTAAAACTAGAATATACGGAAATTCATAAATGGACAGTGACTTGGTACATTTTCCCTTCAATCTGCAATTCAAACAGGGTGGTTTTTCCTCGCCGTCTATTGTTTTTTACATGATAAAGGTATCCAAACAATGTATCAAATTCAAATGACCATTGATCTCAGGAATTTGCAGGGAAATGTCCCAAAACGGATCGAAAGTCAAAGAGTATTTATCTTTTCTTTGTTTCTATAGATTATCTCCATTGTCAGAATTTCAGGAGCTTGCTATACTGTACCTACTTCTTATTTTCAGTTCTTTTATGAATTATTTTTGTCAGTTTCATAAATAAATAATTTAAAAATGACTTGTTATTGTTATTCGAAGCAGGCGGAAAAATTTGTACTTAGGTACGAAACAATCAAGCAGGTACGAAACAATTAAGCGGTTATCACCTGAAGACTATTACGGGTACTAGCAATCGAAACGTCTTGAGTACTCTCAACTTGAACCTTCGTTCCCATTTCATTTAATTAATTTTTATACCATTTCATTTTACTCATGCTGATTTTTAATTTCAAATTTTATTCTATTTGGCTGGAACTTCCGGTTGATCCGCGTCTGGAATGGTTTCCTGTCTACATTTCGGAGCCATTTTCAAGACTGAGTGACTTTTCGTCTAGGTCTGAGTTGTCTTACTAACGGGCTTTCATCACTGGAGATCGAGGATTGAAGGTTGGTGGGATTTAAGGGTTCAATAGTAATTATGGCAGGATCAGGGATCGGACTGTCGATGGGAGGTTCGAACGGATTAGTACTCAAGTCGGAGTAAATAGAAGTATGTCGGACCAAAAGTGGTTTCCACGTATTGGGGAGTCTTCGGGAATCATCGCGTTTGTTGAGACAGTTGGGACGTTTTTCGATTTCAGTGGCTTCACGGGTAACTCTGCTTTGGAGGGTTTTGGCTGTGGCAACGGTTTTGGTGTTTTTGAAATATATTTTGTGGCCTGTTTCTAAATGATGTTGAAATAATGCTGAGTTTGTGTCAGAATTACGGACTGATATTTCGAGTTCATATGCTCTACAGGACACTCATCGGTTGGTCTGGCCGATGTATGTTCTGGTACAGTCAGAGCATGGTATTTCATATATTCCTTGGGTGTCATTAGGAATTGTGTCTTTGGGTGTTCGAAGGTAGGTGGATATTTGGTTGTTAGCTGTGAAAATGGTTTTGATGTGACATCAAAATGTTTGTAAAGCATCCTGCAAACCATGTGCATAGATCTGTTGCAAGAGATAGAAACCGTTAGCCTTTTCTATATCACCAAATAAAATCGGCGCTTGCTCTTCGAAAACAGAATTCGACGGCGCTTAAATCTCGCTCGTATTTTCAAGCCAGATCTGCTCCATACTTTCGCAGTTCTTCACTTGACATTTTCAAAATATTTGTACCATTAAGAAAAGCAAATTAAGCGTGGTAACACAATCAAACCTCTTCTCAATTTCTGATATGATTCGATCAAATACTATCATTATTTCTTCAGAAAATAGTTGTACAGGTTGGAGTGTTTGCAATTCGTCTTCACACATCTCATCAAAATGTTTTTTACGTTTCGGAATTCGTTTGTTTTGCAAAATAGGCTCAACACCACTTTTTTCAGCAACTTCTTCAGCCTCTTTTATCCAATATTCCATTGGATTATGTCTCATTTTTCGCAAAGTTGTGAGCAGAGCATCCATAAGTGCGACTGAACGGGCAAGGATAATATCTTCTTTCTGAATTTCTATATTCACTCGATTGATTTCGCGAAGAATATTCGCCCAAATAGTTGAATTAAGAATAAAATTAAAATTCTTTATAGCAGTTGAAAGATGGCTTGCCTCGAACTTAGCTCCTGGAACATGCGAAGTTTGCTTAACTTCTTCTAAGGCGTCCGCTATTTCTGACAAGTTACTTAATAGGGTATTCACAGCAACATGTTTCGCCGACCATCTCGTCTGACTACTTCTTTTTAAATTTGTTTTCACGTACTTTTTCATAATTTCCCACCTAGAAGTGGTGTCAAAAAAAACAATATACTTTTTGAATCAAACCAAATAGCTAAATAGCTTCCTGACATGATGAGGCAGAATGAACACCTACAATATTTAAGGAGTGAGCCAAGGACGGTACGAATGGCTTGTACTCCTTTATGGATCCCGGCCATATTGGACCCATTATCAAAAGATTGGCCACGACACTGTCCAATATCTGAATCATCAACTGCCAATTTTTCTAAAATCTGTTGACAAATGTCCTCTCCTGTCTTTCCAGCAACTTCTATGAAATCAATGAAACTTTCTTTTATTTCACACTTATCGCCAGTTCCTTTCACATATCGAATTACCTGGCTCATTTGTTCTGTGTGGGATACGTCTGGAGTGCAGTCGAACATTATCGTGTAGTATTTGGCTTCTTGGATGTCGTTTAAAATTCTATTTCTAACTGTTTTTGCCATTATGTCAATTATTTCATTCTGTATTGTCTTTGATAAATATGATACTCGTCCCTTTTTCAAGTGTTCTAATTGAAACTTAAGGGTTCATTAGTAATTCTGGCAGGATCAGGGATCGGACGGTCGATGGGAGGTTTGAACGGATTATTACTCAAGTCGGAGTGAATGGAGGTATGTCGGACCAAAAGTGGTTTCCACGTATTGGGGAGTCTTTGGGAATCGTCGCGTTTGTTGAGACAGTTGGGACGTTTTTCGATTTCAATGGCTTCACGGGTAACTCTGGTTTGGAGGGTTTTGGCTGTGGCAACGGTTTGGGGTTTTTGAAATTTATTTTGTGGCCTGTTTCTAAATGATGTTGAAATAATGTTGAGTTTGTGTCAGAATTACGGACTGCTAGTTCGTGTTCATATGCTCTACAGGACACTCTTAGGTTGGTCTGGGATTTCATTAGGGATTGTGTCTTTGGAAGTTCGAAAGTAGGTGGATATTTGGTTGTTAGCTGTGAAAATGGTTTTGATGTCATGTCGTGTCAGAATTCGACTTTTTTTATCAGTAACACCGTGAATATATGGAAGGAAAGCTATTTGGCTTTTTTCAGATTCATTCGTCCTTCGGGGGTCTAGGGTGAAGAGCTCGGGTTTGCTGAAGTTTAATAGACTTATGGATTTGGGAATCGGAAATATCGTTTGGGGTAAGTACAGATTTGAGCTTATCCATTTTATTGGATCTATTGTGGTTATCGATGAGTTTGAAGTACCTATGTATGAGAGAATTCAGAACCGAATTCAATTGTGCTGGGTGATGATGAGACTTGGCATTGAGGTACCGATTTGTATGGGTCGGTATGCGGTAGACGGTGTGAGTGAAAGAATTGTTGGACTTCCTGATGAGGACATCCAAGAATGGGAGAGAGTCGTCCTTTTCTATTTCCATAGTGAATTGTATGTTGGGGTGAATGGTGTTAAGGTGGGTCAAGAATGTTGACAGGGTTTCAAACCCATGAGGCAAAATGGCAAAGATGTCATCCACGTATCGGAGCCAGCAAGTAGGCCTGAGTTCAGATGTGTGAATGGCTCTGGTTTCGAAGTCCACCATATAGAGATTTGCAAGAACTGGGGAGAGGGGGGAACCCATCGGGGCTACGTTGTGGGGTCTCTAGTAGTGTTTTGTTATTCAGGCGAGTTGATCAATGTTGTCAATCCCAACTGTCCCAACAAACGCGACGATTCCCAAAGACTCCCAATAGGTGGAAACCACTTTTGGTCCGACATACCTCCATTCACTCCGACTTGAGTAATAATCCGTTCGAAACTCCCTTCGACCGTCCGATCCCTGATCCTGCCAGAATTACTAATGAACCCTTAAATTCCACCAACCTTCATTCCCCGATCTCCAGTGATGAAACCGTTAGTAAGACAACTCAGATCTAGACGCAAGGTCAGTCAGTCTTGGAAATGGCTCAGATAGGCTTCCGCGGTCGGATATGTGCTCTCTGGAACTTCTGATCTTCACTCTGTTAAGATGAGTGCTGGGGGTTGAGGAGACTTCGGCCTTGCCACCAAGTCAAGCAGTCTTGAGAATGGCTCCAAAGTGGTTATATATATATATATATATATATATAATCGAGGGCACAGTCCCTGCATCTTGAACAGATAAATAAAGTTGAAATGACCAATATATACTGATGATTCTTGCATCACCAAACTCTCTTCAATAGAATCGATGCAATGAATTTGTGAATGATTTTGCAATATATAATATCTCATTCATTTCGACATTTAGTCCTCGATGTTCTTTGCATGCATCTCATCAAATTGCCACACTTAAATTTCGTTGCTCTTTTCTGGTCCCGATATGAAAACTTGTATACAGATTGGTCCGACGAGAAGTATGTACCTAGCTTTCGTCCTTTATTTGGAACTTGTAGCAGGTGAAGGTTTTATATGAAGGGGTCACATTTTGAACATATATGATATTTACAGGTATTTTATATAAGATTTCTTTCCGCGTGGATAACCGACAGCAAATTATAGTGGAATTTTTTTGACACAAGCAGAGAAAATTTTGTTTGATATAACATGTCACTCACCCACTTTGCGCAGAAGTTAACAAAATGTAACGTTCGAATTCTGCACTAGAGAAATTTATCAGACTAATGAAAATATAGTATTACCCTACATTACGAGCCACTGACACATTATTTGTATCATGTTTGAAAAAAGGATATGTATTTTTCGTTGCTTTGAGTACGTATCTTGTGAGGCCTTGTTGTTTCATTGCATTTCAGGGCGTTGATATATTCCGGTGATATTAATTATCCTCGTTTGCAAAAAAATCGTTATTTTTCGAATCGGCTGAACCTGAAATGAATGGAAATTTGGCGTTATATTCACTATAGATGTAATCAGGGTTACTACTTCAATTATTTCAAGTGCTAGTTATATCAAGATAACCAGTGGATAACATTACCAACCGTTGTTCCCAGGGCGATCTCCTATTACAAGCGCATCGTCAGCAGAACCGAGTTTATTAATACACCTCGTTTACAAGATTTGAGCATTCAATTTATGTCTTTGTCACAGTTCATATAAATGAAGCTTTTTTGAAAATTGTACCGGTCCATCGTTTGAAATAATTGGCGTAGTCGTTGTAGGATTGTCTGAGAACATTTCATCGAGTATTTCGTTCTTGAGTTTCAACTCTTAGCAGACAGAACCCGAAAAATTTCGTGAACGAGCCAGAGGCCAGAGGACCTTGAAGAAAACGCAGAATCGAGCCAGGAAGATTGGAAGAGACCAGGAATAGGTGAGCCTTCCTTTCTTTCTCCTCTTATCATTTGTATTTTGTGGCAAAGGTGGCATTCATTGAATCAATCAAAATCAGTGCCTATGATTTTTGCTTTAGAATAGAGCAAGTGATATGATTGATCAAAATCAATTGCGTTTTCAATATTAATGCATATAATATTCGGAAACGTATTTTTAGAATAGAAAAATCAAGTTTTTGAAACACAAATCAATTATTTTCAATAAATAACGAATAACTTTTTTAAATTTTGATCATTGATATATTTCTTTCAAATTACAAGTCAAAATTGACGAATTAAATGGAAATTTGAATAACCTTAATATAAATCGTGATAAAAATATGCAAAACCAACCAGAAAGAGTGGCCAACCCACCAATCAATTATCAATTACTTAGACTTTATATTGATACCATACCGATTTTTGATGAAAATAATGATAGTGCTTTGAAAGTTTTCATTGAACACTGCAATCATTTACTTTCAACCTATGTTAATGTTCAAAATCCAGATGATCCAATAAATACTTTCCTAATTAGAGCTGTGATTGAAAAATTATCAGGGAAAGCTTTAATGTTAATCGGAAGTAGACCAGAAATTAGAGATTGGGCTTACTTGAAAAATCTTTTGAGATTGAGTTTTGGAGACCAAACAAATTTGGATAGCCTTGTTCAAGAATCAATCGTGATGGGGCCTTACAGAAATGAATCATTCTTCTCATTTGGACAAAGAATCCAGAGAAGTAGGAGTAGTATTGCATGAAAATTAATTTCGATGAATTTGAATATTCAGGAACGCACTTTCAAATTGAGAAATTATGATGAATTGTCTTTGAAAACATTTATACGTGCTTTAAGTGGTAGAATATAAGACATGATTAGACTCAGAGATCCAGACTCTTTAGAACTTGCAATTTGATATGTTCTAGAGGAAGAAAATTTCATTCAGAACCAAAAACAATATAATTCGTTTCCAAATGTTTATCAACAAAACAGATCGATGTCTCCACGACAACAGTCTACAAACCTCAATCAATTTAAACTACAGCAACCGATCTCGAATTGCACAATTACCAATCCAAAAATATCAAGGACAAAATTTTAATAGAAATCAATCACCTACACGGAGTCCAAGATATCAATTTCCATCTCGACCTATTGATATTGAACAAAGACAAAATTTATCTCCACAAAAATACTTCACCAATCAACAAGTATTTGGAACAACCCGTAATGTTTTCAAACCTACTGGGCAAACACCACAAAACAAACCAGAACCATTGTCAACAAATTCTCGTAATCCAACAGTGCAACATCAAAATCATAACGCAAATAATTTTTTTTTATTTCAAAATTCTGGAACGCGTAATTTCACCCCACAAGAACTTCACAATATAGAATCAAATTATTGTCTGAACGATTATTCTGAAAATCCATTAGACGATAACTATGAAAATATTGCTTCAGGTTCCACCGAAGAATACTGTGAGCAATCATACGATTTTAACGATTTCCAACAGAATCAAAATCTTACATTTGATGAACCTATTCTCGAAAATGTAACTGAAACTGAAAATTTTATTTCTGATGAAACTTTGACTCAAATCAATACAACATGACCAAAATAGATCTCAATCATCTCCAAAACAATTTACCTTTCATTTATGCTGCTAAAACAAATGCCAAAGTTTTAATTGACACCGGTAGCTCTCGTAGTCTAATAAGTACAAACCCAGCAAACAATTTCGATCAGAATTTTGCCGGCCCAGAACCCGGTTGCCAACAGTTGCCGACGCGGCATAAAAAAGGCAAACGACATCGGACCAATGTCAATAGGACACAGTGGCCGACGGCAGGACCAATTCCTGCATGCCAGAATGCACTATATTGGCATACATCTGGGCCAATGCCTGTGAACCACCATACACTAGTCGGTACATCTCTGGCCCTATGCATTCACACCAGAATGTACTACTATATCGGTATGCCTCTGGGCCAATGCCTGTATATATACCTATATACTATAGTTGGTACACCTTTGGCCCACGCCATGAAATGCACTTCTGGGCCGATACCAGTGCACCTTAATAGGAATATTTCACTTTTTCAGTACAGTTAGTGGTTATGAGCTGTAGAAAACTGCTATTCAACAAAAGCGTTTTTTGTTAGATGATTTCAGCGAACAGAAGACAATACTTCTCCAATTAAGTGAGCTACAAGAGCTTTTCATATCCTGAAAAAAAAAACAGGTATCTAGAGTTTATACTCTATGCTGAAAATGTGATGAACAGCCATAACAAATTCCGAAAAAAATTAAAGAGGAACCTAAAAGTGGTAAATTCATTTCATAACACATTGAAATAAGTTACTTCACTTCAATAGAAGTCTTAGTCTTGGTCTGTATATAACCATTTAAACAAATCATACAGTGTATATAACATTCACCAAAAAAAAATTTCATGGCCCAAAATATGATGAATTAATCACAAGTACTTTATTTTCTTCAATTGAAGTGCTGAGGGTCTATTCTTGAACCACCGTTTATTCAACGTATACGTTGTTACCAGGCAGAGACCAATCAGATTTGGCACAGCTTAGCAACAGCGTATTCGCAGAACTGCGAGTGATTCAAGAATAGGGCCCCTGGTGCAAATATAACCATTCAGGAAAATTCCTACAATGTATAACATTCAGCAAAAGAAAACATGATATATTGTTGTGATTATCCACTGGTGAGTTATTGAAAATGAAATTTTGATCTGATCACTCCAATTGTATTGCAATGATACATCATGGGATACCACTTTGGCAAGCAGTCTCCTGGTGGAATCAATTATGTCTTTTCCTCCAACACAGAGAAGTGTTGCACACTAAAAATGCATGAAATTTCCATAATGAAATCTAAAATGTATACTCGTTCAAAGTGACTGTTGGTTTTTTGACATTGATGAGTAAAGAATTTCTTCAACATTGTTATATCAAAAAATATTCTACAGTAGTTGAAATATAGAAGCCTTACACAGTAACCATTTATTACTAGATACTTAAGCAGTGGGAGATTTTTTTTTCGAGAAAAAAAGCATTAATGGTAAAAAGGTGAAGGAATAAGATATAGGTACTCACAGCGTCTTTGAAAAACTCTTCACTATTGGCCAACTTCTCATTGAAATCTTTTATTTCCTCTTCGGAATTGAGAGGCAGTTTTATTGGTTGGACATTTTCCAATGTCTCCACAATGGAACTTCTTTGAACCATTTGAATGAGGAATTTTAGATCATCAGCCAAAAGTTGCACCCTTCTGTTAACACTCTCCAGAAGTGCTGAAAAAGTAGTATATACAGTGTGTGATCCACTACCATGGAGTTTAACAAATTTATATATTTTTTTTTTATTAACAAATTCTTGAGCCTGCTGCTTTGCCCGTAATCACTCACTGCTGGTCTATAAATAAAATGATTTCATCATGAATGGATATAAACGATAAGATTGGAACCTTTGCTGTAAAAGTTGAAACTTTTCATAGAGATCAACTCCCCTAACACCAAACTGATATTTTTGCAGTCTATCAATTTTTCTTCTGAAGATGCTAACCTTGTTAGCGAAACGCGTGTAGAGTGCAAAAATATCAGTTTGGTGGTAGGGTCATTGGTCTCTAGAAAAAGTTTCTAGATGGATCTGGTTACATGTTTGGGCATGAATTTCACTTCTGACCAGTCTAATTAAAAAAGTTTTCGATATTGTCACCATCAAAAGTATATCTCTTGTGCCTAATTTTTTACTCTTATTCAACTGATAAATTCTCAAAAGTGGACCCTAGAACGTGCAGGACATTTTATGAAGAATGGCTTCTTTTCCTCCTAATAAGAAAGTATCTCATAAGTTGTCAATTCAAGAATATATTGTCTCAACAAGAAAATCATAAATAAGCGCCAGAAAATACGAACAATATGAAGAAAATATGTAATAGGTAAGCCATATGCAAAAAGCAAAATCTAAGATATGTTTCTAACTTTTTATCTCTCATTACTAGTGTAGTGAGGGTTAGCAAATGCATTTCCTGGTAGCAAGTGAAACAACAAACACGGGGAAACTGCACAATGTGTTGCTCATTCTACACTCGGCTACACTGTTCTGATGAAAGCCAAAATGCTAGAAATATGTGTTTCTCTCCTTTGCTTCCCAAGGGGCTCTTCAGTTAATCTTTCCTTCAATATTTTTGTATATATTTCAAAAAAGTATATATCTTGGAAACGAGGAACGAATGTCATGAGTAAATGCTCAATTGTATCATCTTCGGCAATATTACTAGGCTTTTGAAACCTTATTTTGAAAAAGATTGCTCACAATAACTACCAATATGAAATGATAATAATGATTATATTATATACAAAAAGGAACGTTTGACAGCATTAAAACATATCATATATATGAGGGAACATCATTATTAAAAGTGATATTCCCTTTTCATTGATGAATGGAATAACATAATCGAACGAAGTTATCAGCTCACCTCTAGTTTCTCTACACATTTTATTCAGTTCCAGAAATGAAACAATAGGCTCTTCCTTTGCAGTGTTCTGTTCAGGTGGAACAATAGTTCTTTCATTGTCTGATTCTGCACATCCTTCTTCAGAATTATCAGAAATATTCATAAATGGTTGGGGTATTGCATGGAAGCTGTCATTGGAAGAATCTGAGGAGCTATGAGAGCGAACACCTTTATGCAATGATTGAGAACCATTTCTGTTTTCTGGCTGCTCTTGTGAGCAGTCAAATTCCTTGAAAATAGAATTTGGTTTTGATTTCCTTTTTCTAGAAAGCTCTTTTTCCGACTGGCTACTTGCTGAGGCAGTGTCATATTTCTCGAGAAATTTCATTTCCTCAACAGCTTTTTCATATGAATCTGAAAAGTTTAGACATATTTGCAAATGAAATTATAACTGAGAAGAGGCATAAAATTGAATATGTGAATATATTGTAATATTTGCACTTACTTGTTTTATACTTGATATTTATTGGTCATGCTTTGCATTTAGCAAAATCAAACTGCATTTTTGCCATGACAGCTCTTTTAGTTTCCTGGTCACTGCGAAAATTAGGCCAGTAACATATTTTTTTTTTCATTGACACCCAAACCGAAGGAACCACAGCTAATGGTAAAGAATTTTCTTCGGCCTCTTGCGGGAATTCCACCACTAGATAATCTCTGGAAAATAGTGACAAAAATAATTAAAATTGCAGTGATAAAGCTCATGTAGAACTTACTGAGATTAAAAATAACTACATACAGAGTGAAATATGATGTATAGGGTAAAGGTGATAGAAGGATGATGATAGTAATGGAAAGACTATTAATATTGAAATGATAATTAGCTGTATATATATATATATATATATATATATATATATATATATATATATATATAATATTGTTATATTGTTACTGAAAATGAATTAGTGGTGAGAAAATACATTTATGATCGTGTGTTAACACAACTCCCTTGGCTTTAATATCTTCAAGACTGTATGACATAAAAGAGCCATTTTGAAAGACTATTTCATAAAGAGATAGTAAACCAGAGTCTGCTGGATATTTTTCAAATGGACTGGTTATAGCATAATGCCTACCAATTAGAATTTTGCTGTTTGCACGGACACCTAGATAATCGATCTTGCTTATCTTTTTGTCTCTCAATAGCACAACATTATCTCCATCTTTACAGGATTAAATATTATTGTTGAAATGAACTTTTTTGTGAAAATTGTAGTGTTCAAATCTATTTTTAATTTTCTTGTCAATTTCTATAGAATTGCCGATTGTACGAAAATTTATGTTATGTATTATTGTTCCTTCTTCACTTTGAGTTTCCATTTCAGATATTCTTCTCACCACTTGTTGCAACGGAGCATTTGATTTTCGAAGTAACCTTTTGAATATCTGGAGGTAATTTTCAAATGGAAAACAGTTAACAATATTGAGAGATCCAAAATCTTTGGCATCTTGTGACAGGTGGATTAAACAATGAGTATTGTGAATACAAAATTCTGGAACATATAGATTCTCCGAATTTATAACAAAATGAACAAGCAATGTCTTTGCATATTCATTATATTTCTTATTTAATGCCTCACTCAGTAGAATTGTTATAGCATATTTTAATATCATGAAATGATTGTACATACTTTTTGGCAATTCATTTTTCAACACTACAGGCCCAACGTATAGTAAAAATTGTCTCAATTCAGTGGCCTTCCACCTCTCTAAATCTTCTATCGATCTTGGCTTCCTATTGAAGTCAGATGGCCAAGAATTACTTATTATGTTAATAGCAGCATCAATCCGATCAATATGCAAACGGGCAAATTTGTAAGAACGACTTCCATCTCTCCAAATAAAAAGCAGTTTCCTCATGATGCCCAAACATACAAGATGCATATAGTCAACTGGAAAAGTAGATACAAGTCCAATTCCCAGTTTGCTCAGAGGGGTATCTCCTTTATGGTGGGTTGAATCAACTTTATTTGCGAAATCCTCATCAGTTCGAAGAGGAGCATTCAAGTCCTTAAATAGCATCCTACCATTACAATGAGTCCCTCTAACTGTACATTTGTCGCAGCCACTATATCCATTATGACCCTTTATGTTTTTGAAAAATGCCCTAGCAGGTGCGTCACAGCAGAAGGCACCTATTCTCACATTGACAACTCTACTATCCTTCATATCAACTCCCACACTTTTCAATACACAGAGTTCTTCAATGAATTTTTCTAAGAACTGCTCTAGGGGTGGTTTCTCTGCTCCGCAAAATATTGCCACTGGAAATATTTCATTTGATATTCTTTCCCTACATTATATTGGCCAAAAAGAAATATTAGTACTCTTGTGGATGGGTAAACCATCAATTCCAAAATCTAATAGGAATTCTAATATTTGTGATTTTTTACCTATCTGGTTCAACTTTCTCTCCAATCCAAAATAGAAGAATTGACCTTTTCCCATGATTTCAATGTTTAATTTTGAAGGGGTTTTAAGCAGTGTGCGTGCATCTTTTGGTAGATTATGAAGATCACAAGGGTTTTTTGCTAGCCAGGTCAAAAGTTCAGACAATGCTGTATGTGTGATATTATTTCTAATTGACCAATCCACCAAAAATGTATTTGAACTTTCAGATATACCCTCATCATTATCTGAATCACTCTCGTATTCATCAAAATCTGAAAATATTTGGTATGGAGCATGATGATAATGATTCGAAAGGTGATTTTCTTCTAAAGGATCAGGTGTATTCAAGGTTGAGTGTGATGGATCTAGGAAAGAAACCGAAGTACAAGGTAGAGGATCTGATGCTGGCAATATATCAGGAGCGGGGCAGGATGCTTTTCTCAACCCAGCGGCAGCAGAAAAATCTTTTGAAGTAGACTGTCGACTAGTATTAATTAAGGATGCAACTAGTTCCATAATGGATTCTTGAATGCATTTTTTTGCATTCTTTCTTATTAACTTATATTTGTAGCTTTGAGAATATTTCTTGAACATTTCGAAAGAAAATAGTAAATGTGTTTCGATTTCTGTTCTGAACAAAACTGTTAATTTAGCGGGAAATGTGACAATTCTTCATCATGAGCCCACTCTGTTGGTGAAGCAATATATGGTTAAATACGAGTTCTACAAGATATATGCAATAAGCAGTCGGCACTTCAAGAATCAAACTACCTACTAGTACCTACCCTTATTATATCGCGACGCAATATTAACCCGATTATGTGAAAGTAGTAGGAATGAACCTTACCTTGTTTCTTCAGCCATATTTTTTCAAGTATATATAGATGTCTTCTGGAGTTTGGCACATCAAGAGTACTGTTGAGTACTATACAATCCAAGCCCGAACCACTTACAAATATTTTAAAATTACTACTACAACTACAACAACTAGCGGCGTTTTGAAGTCAAAAGTCAGCATAACATAAAAAATAAAAACATAAAACATACATGAATAAAGAAATATTAATGAATGATGAATGGCAGGTGGCGTGGCAGGCAGGCAGGCAAGGGTGACAAGACTGACAAGCATAAGTGACATGACAGATGACAGCTGTTATTCGTTAGGCCCACCATGACAACACAAGCTTATTGCGATTGTTTTCTGATTGGCTGCTGACTGGGAAACAATGAGAAAACTGTACGCTGTAATCTGGATTATGAACTTGATCGATCAAACGAACTTACCTGTGAATTCAATCGCAATTATATCAGGCGCCTCGCCATAGATATCAGTAGCACAGTAAGTCAGAAGCAGGTACTCTCGTTATTTAAATTGACACGCAATAGAAGAAAGAAAATTCACTCTCTGCTGCCAACTCTACCATGCATCTACTTAATTTCATTTTTTTCAACTGGAAAAGAACCGAACGACGGGCTGGGACCAATGTTGAGAATTGGGAAAATGATATCTGATTGTGTCGGACCATCAATGGAAAAATATCTCACAACCGCACAACATAACACTAAAAGGGCCATTGTTTGTTTGACGTTGGTAAAAAGATGGTGATTTTGATGTCATTGAACCAGTATCGACTGGATTATAGGTAACTTATTACATAATACCATACGAAGGGCCGACACTTTGACGACGTCGGTAAAAAGACAATACAAATTGATATTATTGGCCCATCGCCGGCTGGATAATAGACACACGGTTACGAAATGTCATACATTGGACCGATGTTTGGCCGCTGATATTTTGTAGTTGCCGTCATTTAACCGACTGATCAGGCATTGGCCCAGAAGGCGGCCACAGATTCCATGATTGCTGGGAACTTAGCAAAAACGTTTTACCAAAATTACATTTTCAATGGAAATTTCAATATTTAAACTTCTCATAATATTTCTTTCCTAATGAAGTGGCTGTTATATCTATATTCGATATTTTTGATATCAATGATTCTCACAAATTTTATATTTTTGACTTCAACGAAAAGTACGACGGACTTATAGGAATGGATCTCTTGAAACAATTACAAGCAATAGTCGATATACATAGAAAGTTATTGATCACTCCAATTAAATGTATTCCAATTAAGTTTGAACAATCCATACAGAAAAAGAAAATTTCAGAAAATTGCTTTCATACTGTAATTATTTCAGGCAGAACACAACAAGTAGTAAAACTTCCTGTCTATCAAAAAGATGGCTTGGGATTGTTGAACTATATTAATTTTGGAAACAAACTAGAATCTCCTCAAGCTATTGTTAATGTGGAAAATTATTTTGCTTTCACGACAATTAAGAATTCTAATTCAAATCCATGCGAAATAACGATAACCAAACCGTTCATGATTGAACCTTCAAGTCTGAACGAAATAAACTTCATCGAAACGAACAAAAATCTCAGTATTGAACAGGACACACTTTTAAAAAATAATTTGAAAAAACTTAGACTGGAACATTGCAATAAAGAAGAAAAAGAAGCGATCAGAGAACTATGCTATGAATATAGAGACATTTTCTACTGCAAAAGCATTCCTCTGAGTTTCTCTAACGAAATAACACACGAAATAAAACTCGAAAATGATACTCCCATTTATACAAAGTCTTACCGATTTCCGGAAATCCACAAAAAAGAGGTCAATACTCAAATAAATAAAATGTATACAACAGGGTATAATTCAACCGTCTACCTCACCTTGGAGCAGTCCTATATGGGTAGTTCCGAAAAAAATTGACAAATCCGGTAATGAAAAATGGCGAATCGTTATCGATTATCGCAAATTGAATGAAAGAACTATTGACGATAAGTATCCCCTACCAAATATTACAGACATACTTGACAAACTTGGAAGAGCAAACTACTTCACAACACTCGACCTAGCTTCAGGTTATCACCAAATTGAGATGAATAAAAATGACATCCCAAAAACTGCTTTTTCGACTCAAAACGGACATTATGAATTCGAGCGAATGGCTTTTGGGTTGAAAAACGCCCCATCCACCTTTCAGAGGGTAATTGACAATGTTCTTAGGGGTTTAAACAACGAAGCTTGTTTGATGTACTTAGACGTCATCATAATATTCAGTAGATCATTGGAAGAACACAACTCTAGAATCATCTAGATAAATCAGAATTTTTTCAAAAATCAGTAGCTTATCTGGGACACATAATCACCCCCGAGGGAGTAAAACCAAATCCGGATAAAATTGCAGTTATTCAAAAATTTTCCATCCCAAGAACCCAAAAAGAAATCAAATAATTTTTAGGTTTGATGGGATATTACCGAAAATTCATCAAAGACTTCGCTAAAATAACAAAACCTATGACTTCTTGTTCAAAGAAGAATGCGAAATAGGTTCATGACGAAAATTTCATTGAAAGTTTCGATACTTGTAAGAAAATGCTTTGCAATGATCCTATACTTCAATACCCCGATTTTGAAAAAGAATTTATTGTATATATTGTTCTCAGAAACAACTAAACCTGGAATTAGTGAAGTAAAGTTCTAGTATTCCTATTTTTTCATAATTTTCAAGAAAAATTTTTTTATTACTATGCCAGTTAGCGAGTGATTTCAACATTTAAGTTAGTAAGTGAGTGATTACTCTAAGGGTCTGAGATACAGAACCATAAAAATATCCTGTAATGAATACACTCATTTCTGATTGCAACTCACCTAATATCATTCTTAGAACATTCCTTAAGCTCTCAAATTCTTTTTTCCCCCTTCCAGTCCAGTTATATTGAAGAGATAACTCATGGGAGACTAGTTTGGCCATTATTCTCCTTGTTGAATCTCCAATGTCTTTGCCTCCAATACTTAACAAAGATGCGGACTGAAAGAAACTTTCATGAACCTCAAGTTTTTAAATAATAATAATAATATATATATATATATATATATATATATATATATATATATATATATATGTGTGTGTAATTTATTGAGAAGGGTAGTCTCTTGACTGGACTAGTTGAAAAAACCGTCTAAATTTGGGAAACTTTATTTTCTTTTTCAAGACATCTGAAAAACAGTGTTTATTGTTACATATAACACACAGACATGTTTAAAATGAACTTACTAATGTGAGATTAGGTATAAAACAGCAGATGGAAAATCCTTGTCCATCACAAACAGAAAAAACATTTCTTATCAGAAACATTCACAAAAACTGGAAAACATATCTCCGAAAATATCACTATGATGAAATGGAACCATTCATCCAAATTACATTAAAGTGCACGAATTTGTACATGTGCAAATGATTACCAGAACAATTTGGAAAAAATTATTTTACTTTCATTTTACATCTCAACGCTAGCGACTTGTTGCATGAACAGTGTGAGCACAGCATGGAACTGCAGGGAAACCAGCACACAACAGAACCAAGTGATGGTTGACAACGTCTTGTCACCTGTCAATAGCTCCACTATTCCGTGTCATGACATTAAATGTCATTTACAAAATTCCCTTCTTTGAATGTGATGAAGTTTACATTGGACAAACTAGTAGAAACTTGTCGGGACGCATCACGTCCCACAAGAGTGACTGTTACCTTGAAAAAAATAGTTGTGCTTTGGCTGAGCATAATATCAACACGCATCATATCATTAACTTTGGCAACCCCACAATTTTAGCAGTTGAAGAGAATTACAATAAAAGAAACTTTTTGGAGATGGTTTATATCAATAAACAACAAAATCCGATGAATAAGAGGTCTGATATAGCCAACCTCAGTATTATTTATAATTACATTTTGAATTTTGATCATCAAAAACAACTTTGTCCAAATTTAAATTGAAAATACTTTTTTCCTTCTGTAACTTAAAGTCAATAAACTTCCGACCCTGAGAATGGAACACATGCTCTGGTTTTGGACACGGAATAGTGGAGCTATTGACAGGTGACAAGACGTTGTCAACCTTCACTTGGTTCTGTTGTGTGCTGGTTTCCCTGCAGTTCCATGCTCTGTGCTCACACTGGGCCATGTGCTCTGTTCACGCAACAAGTCGCTAGCGTTGAGATGTAAAATGAAAGTAAAATAATTTTTTCCATATTGTTCTGGTAATCATTTGCACATGTACAAATTCGTGCACTTTTATGTAATTTGGATGAATGGTTCCATTTCATCATAGTGATATTTTCGGAGATATGTTTTCCAGTTTTTGTGAATGTTTCTGATAAGAAATGTTTTTTCTGTTTGTGATGGACAAGGATTTTCCATCTGCTGTTTTATACCTAATCTCACATTAGTAAGTTCATTTTTAACATGTCTGTGTGTTATATGTAACAATAAACACTGTTTTTCAGATGTCTTGAAAAAGAAAATAAAGTTTTTCGAAAGCTCGACAATTCAATAAAGAGTTTCACTATATCAGGCCAAACTCAATTTATGACTGCAACCCCAAGGTCAATTTTCATTGCATGAGGATTTTCCAAATTTAGACGGTTTTTTATATGTGTGTATATATATATTTATTCATAAAATGTAGTAAAGGGTTATTGAATCAAAATACATACCATATTTCGAAAAAAATCCTCATCTTCCAATTTTCTATCGAATTCTTTCAATTCACACTCCTGATTTATTGGTAAATTCAAATTTTCAGGAGTTTCCACATCTTCACAAATGGCATTTCGCTGTACTATTTGTAACAAAAATTTAACGTCATGTGCTAGTAGATCAATCTTCCTAATTGCAGAATCCAGCTTTGCTGAAAAAAAAATTATATGGTTCACATGTCTAGGATCAAACTCAATTTAAAAATTAACATGCTCAACTAGTAACCTTCCGTGTTCTTGCAGTTACAGCATGAACTTTGTAAAGCTGGAAGTTTTTGGCTATTGTCTGATTTATTTCTGATAGTGTTATCTAATTCATCATCAGAGTCCATGACTCTGCTGGATTTTTTATTCACTGTGGGAGGAGACAGAGCAGGAAGGTCATCTTCTGAAGATGATGAGGTATTATGTTTCCTTGTCGAAACAGTCGGTTGGGAATATTACTTTGGCCTGGTCTGAAAATCTTTGTATAATGAATTTGGCCTCGATTTACGTTTTGACTGTAAATCATCTTCAGATTGACTTGTCACAGAGGTTGATTCCGACCTCTCCAGATGTTTTAGTTTTTGCATAGCTTCTTCATAAGAATCTGAAAAATGGAAATCATGATTTAACCTTCCCAAAAATTATATTGAGTATTTTAGTGAAGTGTTTCGAATGAGTAAAGTTACTTACTTATACTGTATTTCACCACTATTGGGCAACTGGTACAGGACTCTTGTTTGAATTGAATTTTTTTTATTACTGCCTTCCTTCTCTCTTCATCATTTTTCAAACTGGGCCAATAGCATATATTTCGCCTAGTAGAAACTCACAACTTCGGTACCACAGATAGTGGTATTGAGTTTTCATTGGCTTCATCTGGAAACTCAACAATCAAATAGTCTCTGAAACCAATAAAATAATAAATTTTCAACTGTTTCAATAAGTATAAAAATGAATGAGATAAAAGAATGCAAAAGTTCACTTTATGTAATAGCTCTGAGAATAGAACAACTGAACCAATGAAAACTATAAACAAAAATTCAACTGTAATAATAATGAGCAAATATAATGATCAACTCACTCAAAATTAAATATAAAAACTCAAGTAAAAGTTCACTATGAAAATTTCCAACTAGTCCCATTATAACTCAGAAATACTATGGACTGCAATTTTCATTAATATTTTTAATCAAATCTTTGTCAAAAATACAATTGAGTCGGATGCACTCATAATATTTATTTTATTTGGAAATGTACACATATATAAACAAAATAGTAATACACAATAATTGTTTACTGTTAATGAATGAGTGGGAAAAAAACATAGTTGTTTTTGTAGGGCAGCACTACTCCTTTATAGGGAATATTTTCGAAACTGAAAACTTCCAGACAACCACTTTCAATCTCTATTTCATATATAGACAAAAATCAGAGTTTGTGGGATATTTTGAGAATGGTCCTTTAATACAACACTGCTTTCCACATATTATTTTTCTGTCAGATTTCGTAGCTATGAAAAACACTATTATAATTTCATTATTTTTCTTTATTAACCTTCCAGTGGTGGCGTGGAACTTTTAGAAGTGAGTAGTGGCGCCGGTGTCACAGACCTGGTTATATTTCAAATATGAAGGGGATATTTTTTTTCAAAATTTCATTGCCATTCAATAATTACGAGTTTATTTGATATGGATGAACTAATTTGGGATACAAAAATGACAACAATATTGCAAAAAATCGAAAAAACAGATTTTTGGACTACTTCGTGTTTTTAGTATAGTAAATACAAAAATGAACAACGAAAAAAAAACACTTATTCTCATGTTTTATACATGTTATATCGAAAACTGAATAAAAAGTTTGTCCAGTTTCAACATTTTTTTTAGGTTTATGTTTTTTCCAACTGGTAGTTCCATCCATCCTTTCCTATGTATGATACTGAGTTAGTAAAGATTGTTTCGTATATTTCATTATCGGATATATCCTGCTCCGTATCACTACTACCAAGTTGTTGCTCTTCGTGGTCAGATTCGTCTGCATCAGATTCATCAAAATGTTATGTATGACTTTCTGGATCTACTTCATTCAACACTTGTAGAAGTCGCGCCTGTTCTGCTTCGTAAGATCCCATGTCTAATCTGATGAAAAACACCAATTCAAATTCAGAAATATTATAAAATATGCAAATAAAACCTGGATTCAATCAACGACTGCAAAATAAATAGTTTTTTCGGTGGTGGCCCTGGTCTCATACACCGGAATAACGCCTATATCAGTAAACGAACACTCGAGTGAACTCAAACTAACACTGAAGCATTGCGATCGTATGATGGAAAGATAGCCAGAAATAGAGTTCATTGGGCTCCGCCCACTTCGATTGTCATGTGATTTCCGATGCACCCGGTCTCTGAGACAATAGCGCCACTACTGGAAGGTTAAAAATTCATCACCACCTTTAGTAGAGATGATGTAATCATCATATATTACTTTCCTCCAAAATGTGTAGTCCCTATATTGATCAAGAATATCTGATTCGAAACTAACTGTAACAGGTTTTCCTATAATACGAAAGCTTCCTTTTTTATGATTAATGTCAGGTTCCATATTTTCCACTTCATACAATCTGTTCACTACCTGTTGCAAAGGATTGTTTGATTTTCGGAGTAAACGTTTCAGCTTTTGCAGATAGTTTTCAAATGGAAAGCAGTTGACAACATTGAGACTTCCAAAACGTTCAGCTTCTTCTGGGAGGTGAGTTAAAGAATGTGTGTTATATATACAGAAATCCTGCCCATAGATATTTATGGAAAAGCTGACAAAATTAACGAGTATTTTTTTGGCATATGCATTATAATCCTCATTCAACTTTTCATTCAGTAGGATTGTAATTGAAAACTTCAATAACATAAAATGTTCATACATTCTCTTAGGTAATTTTCCTCTCAATATGACCGGCCCTACATACAACAAAAAATGTCTCAGTTCAGTTGCTTTCCATCTTTCTAATTCCTCCCAAGATCTAGGTTTCCTATTAAATTCAGAAGGCCAACATTTCCGAAAAATTTTCATATCTGTTTCTATTTCATTCCTATCCAATCTGGGAAATTTATATTGCCTACTGCCATCTCGCCATATTAAAATCAATTTTCTCATTATTCCCAAACAGACAGAATGCATATAGTCAACAGGAAAGCTAGATATCATCCCAATTTCCAAAAACCTCAGAGGTGTGCTCCCTCGATGATGACTTTCATCAATATCATTTCTAAAATCCTGGTCAGTGCGGATGGGTGCATCTAATTTCAAAAAAAGCATCCTATGGTTGCAATGAACCCCTTTGTCTACACATTTATCACAACCGCTGTAACCATTGTGTGATTTTATATTTTTCACAAAGGCCCTAGCTGGGGTATCACAACAGAATGCTCCTATTTGAATTTGTAATATTTTATCATTAATGTTTAACCCTTCATTTTTCAAAGTCACCAACTCATTAACGAAGGCTTCCAAGAATTGATCTAAATCAGGTTTCTCTGGTCCACAAAATATAGCTACGGTAAATATTTGGGGATCTGATAAATTTCTGACTCTACATAATATAGGCCAAAAAGAAAAGTTTGTGCTTTTATGGAGCGGAATTCCATCAATGCCAAAATCTAAAATGAAATTTGACATATCATGTTTATTTCCAATTTGACACAGTCTTTTTCTCATCCCAAAATAGTAAAACTCCCCAGATCCAAGAACTTTGTAGTTCATTTTAGAAGGTGTTTTTAAAAGGGTGCGAGCATCTTTTGGTGAATTTGTGATGTCTGGTTTGCTTGCAAACCAAGCTAAAAGTTCAGAGAGAGCTGTATGTGTAATGTTGTTTTTTAAAGACCAAAAAATTACTGGAACTAATAGCATTGTCAGAAAGCGAGCGAGGAACACTTGAAATGAAGAATTCATCAGGTGGTTCATCCATTAGAGCAGGCGGTTCACCCATCGAATGATCTGTATCACTATCCGAAATATCAGGATAACACTGATGAAATGTGGGTTCGGCAGCAGAAGTTGATGGGGTGGGCTCATATGAGTCTGATTGTACCCTAGACTCCCTAGAGGTAGATGTGAGTATATCAGAACCTCGGCTTCTGTACTGTGTTGTGACTGTTTCGTCAATTCCATTCAAGGCTACAGATTTTTCAAAATTTTTCCTAATAAGTTTATACTTATAACTTCTGCAATAATTCTTGAACATTGTCGTTATTTTCAGCACAAGATTTTTGCGATATATACTTAACCTCAAAAACTAATGAAGGTTGTTTCTTGTAACTGACGCTACAATTGATTATAGATATAAATACTATTACCTCAATTCATCAGGAGAAGATGTCATCATTTTTCTTCACTAAACTACCCACACTCGTTTAATCGCAGTTAATAAATCACAAAAATACATGAATGAAAATAACAATGAACTAATGAACTAATCACAATCACACAGAATCATTCGATCTTCGAAGTGCGCATGTCACATGAACATCAGATTTTTTGATTGTTCTCTGTCATAAATGAAATAGCGGGAACTTTAAATGATAAGACAGCTGCATGCAAGTTGAAAATGCGTGATTTAGTTTTTCGCTCACCATTTTACACACAAACCTAACCAAACTATCCTAGCTTGCGATTTGAAATTGCGTGACTTATTAGCCTAACCTGACCTGACCTGACTAACCTTACCTAGGCAGAATAACCACTGAGTTGAAAAAATCTGTTCATGCGACATGCGCACTTCATAAGGATAGAATTTCTATATGTCTATCCGCCAGTTCGTATCACGCTAGATTCACGGTTCGTATGACAGTTCTCGATTATAGCACAACTTGTTTTCAATTGGCTGTTGAACAAGAGATTTTATTCGTAAAAGGTTTTGGTCTGCTCTGGAAAATTTTGTTGAATAACACTTGAAACGGGCCTTCATTTTTATGATGTTGGTCGAAAGACACAATTTTGATAGTATTGGCCCATTGCTGGCTGGATTGTAGGTATCCGATTACAATATGCCATACACTGGGCCGACATTTTGCCGATGTAGCTTTGCCGTTGCCAGCGTCTTGTCGACCGATCATGCATTGGGCCAGAAGACGGCCAGAGATTCATTGTTTGCTGGGA
>JAVJAQ010001546.1:0-20587 GCA_032362365.1 Zygogramma bicolorata | reverse complement strand
ACCGTTGTTTTAGGGACATTGTGAGAAAACCGTCCAAGATGTCGTCGAACGATTTTGGGATATCATCGAGGACATTAATATCAACAAAGTATTACTCTTCCTTCGGGACAACATTGTCGGCTCGGTAGTCCTCGTTACGGCGCTCATCTGGATACCGGCCAGCTGCGTGATCAGTTTCTTCGACAGGAAAAGAAGAAGAGAAGAACTGGAGAGGATCGACTGGACGAACAAATCCGAACTGATACACAGCTCGGATAATGTCAGAAGGGTGATCCATCTGAGAGTCCCGAAACCGAGGAACGTTCCTCAGGTACCAACTAGTCAAGCTATCATTCCAGAATGAATAGTTTATTGATACTTTTGAGTTGCGGGTATGACGCCTTATTGATCTTAAGGGATCTCTATCAACTAACAAAAAATTACCTTAGTAAAATATATATTTATATATAGGATTAATGTTCATTCATCAAGTAAATATTTTCAAGAAACAACTCTGAACGACCATTTCTACAACTTGAATTACAGATTGATTCTTGTGAGCTGGCGTAACAACTATTTTAGACTATATAGTTCCTTTTATCATTTTCATCAGTTGACCCAGATGATCGACTGTTTTCAGTAGTAAAAACGTTTGTTGATATAAGAAAATGTTGTCATTCGAGCGGAATCAATATAGAATGTTTCTGTTCCAACATATTTATCAGTGTAAACGAAAACATTTCAATAATATTTTTTTGTTTTATTCAAGAACCTTGTGTTATTTTTCTAAGAGTTTATTTTTGGGAAAAGTAAGAAGTCGAACATGCAGTGAATAATTGGTTTCTACGAACCGGCTATCCTCTATTTTATCTAGGATTTCCGTATTTTGTGAAGCCAAATTGTATTATTTTCACTTTTTTACAAAACTAAAATATGTATGTGATGATTCTTTTTTTTAACTGTACCTGACTTTTTCAATTAAGATTTATCCGTCTAAATATTTTTATCTTTGATACGTGAGGTCGAATTTGAGAAATGAAATAACTTCTTATCGAATTTATTTTTATTATTTATTCTGTGAATTTTTGATTTTGTATTGAGCTTTGTTCAATTAGTTACCAGTTAGATGATCTTAGCCCAACTTATATTGCGTGAATTGTGAAATGCACTGAAAATAAAAAAATTTTCATCTCATAGGTCGTTTCTTTCTATATACTTTTGTCATGTTTCTCAAGAAATCCTAAAGAAGTTGATTATGTTGTGAAATTTTTCGCTATTCAGGCTCACGCTGCCTAAAAAATATAATAATATAATTCAATAGTATCAAAATCCATAATTTAAGTTTTTTGAGGTAATGTAGTAATGTGGCATAAACGTCAGAGGTTGCATGCTATGACTAGGTTAGTTTGATCAGCTTGACTTGATTAGTTTGATCAGAATTGAATAAAGACCGCTTGCTCATTCACAAAAAATTCGAATAGAATAAGGGGTTTTTCAATTCAATAATATAATTCAATAGTATCAAAATCCATAATTGTTGAAAGTTTTTTGAGGTAAATGTAGTAAAGTGGCATAAACGTCAGAGGTTGCATGCTATGACTTGTTTAGTTTGATCAGCTTGACTTGATCAGTTGGATCATGACTTGATGAGTTTGCTCAGATGATTAGTTTAATCATTAGTTTGATGACTTGATTAGTTTGGTCAGAATCGAATAAAGGCCGTTTGCTCATTCACGAAAAATTCGAATAGAATTAGAAGTTTATTAATTCAATAATATAATTCAATAGTATCAAAATCCATAATTTTTAAAAGTTTTTTGAGGTAAATGTAGTAAAGTGGCATAAACGTCAGAGGTTTCATGCTATGACTTGTTTAGTTTGATCAGCTTGACTTGATCAGTTTGTTCATGACTTGATTAGTTTGATCAGATGATTAGTTTAATCATTAGTTTGATGACTTGATCAGTTTGGTCAGAATCGAATAAAGACCGCTTGCTCATTCACAAAATATTCGAATAGAATAAGGGGTTTATTAATACAATAATATAATTCAATAGTATCAAAATCCATTATTTTTAAAAGTTTTTGGAGGTAATGTAGTAATGTGGCATAAACGTCAGGGGTTGCATGCTATGACTTGATTAGTTTGATCAGCACAATATCTGGACTGCTGTAATAAGGGTTCTGCTCCTCTGAAGGTACCATGTGGAGTTTGAAGTAGTCTTTAACGTGCCCAACAAAATATTCCCAACACTCCATTTGCTTCACGGTGTCTCTCAGTTCCTGGGCCATATATACTATGGTATCGTTACTTGCCAGTTCCCTCAATGTTCCAACCAATGAATGAACAGCCTGAAAAAACAGTGTGAATGAAAACAAAATATTTACCTATAACATATAGGAATATTCTCACCTCTTTGTAATAGATACAGTCGGCTAGTAATATCAAATCGGGAGTGAATTTTATATTTGCCTCTTGACCCCAGGTCAAAGCAATAGTTTCTGCACTTCCTCCTGATTGCTGCCATTCAAACTTATTGGTATCGACATTTTTTGACAAGAGAGGTATGGCAGCTGGAAGATCCGTCAGTAAGACATTGGCTCTGGAATGGCAAATGGCATGGAATCAGAATATATAAGGTAACAAGGGGAATAAGTGCCAATTACGCACGAGCGAAAAAGTGTGTGCACCTATTTGGCCTCATCCTCGAGTAAAGTACTGCAATTTTTCTTCTTCCACTATATACTGACAGCTGTAACGTGTAATGGTTCACTTACAGTACACGTCCATTGTAAAAAAATGGCGACCGCCCGTGGGAGTGGAAAAACAAAAGTAATACATCATGCTAGTTTGATAAAAGGTCCAATTTGAGAGTTGACACTTGTACAGATGATCTACCAAAATAGCAAAGCATCTGAGATGTGTCTGACGTTGGTAAGTGAGCAGGAGATAACTAGCGGCGCTATGAAGTTTACTCTGAGACTAAAATCACTTGAATACGTTTCTAAAGGGTTTCCTAAACTCCTGGGATAATTGAATTATATTGTATAATTCAATAACCCTAACACCAAACTGATAATTTTTGTACTTGACGGGCGCATTGGTTACGTTACAAGGATAGCATCTTAGAAGAAAATTGTTACTCATCAATTCTGAAGAAGCCTTGTTTGCGAAACTCGCGTCGAGTGCATATAATATCATATATCTCTACAAAAAGTTTCAACTTTAACAGCTAAGGTTCCAATCTATTGTATAAACCTGGGATATTTGTCAAAGAAAATTGTCACAAGTCATGAAAAATGAGAAATAAAACTTCCTATGTTTTTATACCACTTATATTTCTTGGTTACCGTAACTGCAGTTGTGTCCTTTACGGACATTATCAAACCAATTATATATATATATATATATATATATATATATATATATATATATATATATATATATATATATATATATATATATATATATATATATACAATACGATGCAAATGTGCTTTTCGTCACCAATGTTGGCGTGATGACGCAATCGACAATTTTTTCAAATGCAACAGGGGCCGTGTGGCACCTCATTCAAAAGGTCTAGTAATCGTCTTCTCAACGGTATAATTATTCCAATATTTATTTAGACAAGGAACCAAAACTTGTTATTTATCAAAATAACAAAATTATAATTAATGTTCAAATTGATGACCTTCTGCTATGATGCAATGTGAGAGCCGGGCACTGATTTCTTTTCTAACGTTCTCGAGAACTTCGGGGGTTATTTGTGCAATCTCCGCTCTGATGCGTTTCTTTAACTCTTCTAAATCATTTGGTCGATTTTGGTGAACTTTGCTCTTTAAGTATCCCCATAAAAAAGTCTGACGGGATCAAATCCGGAGACCTTGGTGGCCATTCGATCGGCCCTCTTCTTCAAATCCGCTTACCTCGGAAAAAAGTATACAGGTAGGTTCGTACATCAACGGCGTAGTGTGGGGGCGCCCCATACTGCTGGAATCATAAATCATTTCTATTTGGAAAAAGTTGATTCAGTTGTGGCATCAGATAATCCCGAAGAAAGTGTAGATACCGAGCACCAGTTACGCTTTTCTCAAAAAAGTATGGCCCTATTATCTGGTTGTTCGATATTCTGGGCCAAACATTCACTTTTTGTGGATATTATGTTCTATGCTCCTCCATCCAATGTGGATTTTCTCTTGTTCAGTATCGATACGTCTGACGGTTTGCGTGACCGTTGAAGTACGGTTTGCGTTGAAGTAGTTTCATCTCAAATATTACATTTTGTATGAAAGTCCGGTCTCAGTGAGAGCGTTCCATCATGATTTCGCAGAATTCGACTCTTCTGTCGAAGTGGTATGGAACGCAAGTACCACATCAAGTTTTTGGGCTCCTGAAATTGATTTTCTACCACTTTTAACATGGCATTTAGCATCGAAATCACGAACTGCTTCACGAGTCCTCATCTTTACAGCCAATCATAATTAAAATTTCGATTCGTTCACTTTCTGTGAGTTTCATTGCCATATTATGAGTAAAGTTGGATTCATGCAGCTCCAATTATCAAGGAACAATCAACAAGTAGCAAGTAACAATTATCAATGATGATGAGTTGAACTGCCTAAATTACTGTAGATGATTCATGCAACCAAACTATCAATTAATAAGTAAGAGTTGGCCAACTTTTAACTTTCTTACTTCAATGGTAAAATATGTGTCTCTAATGTGCAGGTTATGACGGATTATATGATCATAACCAAATTTTTTTTCAAATAATTTGTTTTTCGCGATTGTTTTTCTGTTCGTGGAATGTGAGCGAGTTGATATTGAAACTGTAGATGCGATTCTGGTGGACTTTCTTAGGAAAACAATGATATTTCATTTTCAATTTCAATCTTCAACTCTCCAGAACGAAGTAAGGGTATATAAAAATGAATAAAAAATGTTACTCAAAAATGTATGTAAGGTTAAAGTTGATCCCCTTCCACAAGCTTTGATCATTGTTGAATTTAGGTGCATGAATGCCTCCTTTTTCATTACTTTCTACTTGATAATTGTTAATCGCTACTTGGTCATTGTTACTTGATAATTGAAGCTGCATTAATCCACCTCAATTTAAATATTTTTGTAATGTCAAACGTTTCAATGACTAATTTCAAGTAGGTAGTGTAGAACTTTTATAGAAGGGTTTCCAGGCATCTTAAATGCATGTCTTTTTTTCAATCAACAAAAACAATAGAAGACACTACTATGTTTTATTCTCAGTGGCGGTCCTTAGCTTAATTTGGTTCAACGAATGTCCTACTATTATTATTTGTAATTTAATTCTTCTGAATACATTTTTTCGGTTGACTTTGTATTAATACCTATCAAAATAATCGAATAGACAATTAGTAGACCTTTTGAATGAGTTGCCACATGATCTCTGTTTGCATTTGAAAAAATTTTCGATTATGTCATCACGCCAACACTGGTGAGGACACGTCTTTCAAACGTATATCATAAATAGGCCGTCAAAAATTAAAGTTGGCGTGTTTTTGTATTTCTTCCAAAAGACCGCTCATTTTTTAAATATCGAATTCATTCCATACATTTGCATCGTACTGTATATATCGTATAAGTGCTAAAAAAGATGGGAAGAAAGTCTCATTTCTCAATTTTCATTATTTCCATCATTGTATTTTCACAAAATGCGAGCCATTGTTCACCCGATTTTTACACCTACTTTTGTCACGGTCAGTGCCTTCAGTTGGTTTCATTACACATCTATGAGAAGGATTAATTCAAATGCTCAGCCCTGTTGAAAAGATTTTGGTAATGCAAATTTATCTACACCCATACTCTAATAATCCACCACCCGTTTTATAATGAAGTCCATTACGATACAGATTTTTCATTACGATACAGATTTTCAACCAATAGAAACCCATTATTTTTCAATCAAGCATGATGTGCATGCTCTGCATTTGACGTTTGTCAAGTCAAAATCGGTATAGGTATTGAATTTTTGAAGAATATAGCCAAACTTCGATAATCATAACAAAATGTCTGATACCAGCGATATGGGAGAATCACCTTTGACACCTTCACCGGAAGAAATATAGTTAGAATGATTAAATTTTTCATTTGACTAATGCATGATTTATTCCTTTATTTTTTCAATCAAGTTTTTTGTGCTCTCCGTAGCCGAGCGGTCTAAGGCGCTGAGATTATATCAGCTAGGATGGAAGAGACATGGGTTCGAATCCGGCCTCGAGTAATCTTTTTTTCTTAATTTTCGATCTTCTCTTCATTTTTCAACGTTTTTTTTTCACGAAGTAATACCATTTATTACAATTTTGTAGAATTTTTCAAAGAAATTCGTTTAATCAGTATCATTGTGTGCAATACAAATATAAAAATATAATATTTGTAGCTCTTCACTATTTATTGGGTGTAGATAAAATAGCGTATGCAACTCTCATGTAGTGGTTATTAATACATGATCGTTGCATAATATACTATCATCAGATTATCTCTTCTTTCCTCAATGTTTTATAACATATAGGGTCTAAATAAACGATGTAAAAAAAATAAACCCAGAGATAGTTGATATAAGATGATAAAAAAATGTAAATTTAGGGAAACACTTCGTAAATCTTCGACTTATCAATAAGATGAGAGAAACGAAAAGTTTATAATAATCCCATATGAACCTCAGTACACTAGAGGACTCCAACAGATATTTGACAAAGTAAATATGAAAGTTGCATATGAAACTTCTCACAAATTACAACAGCTTCTTGGTAACCCAAAAGAGAAACAAGAAAACTCTGAGAAGTCAAGAATTTACGAGATCAGTTGTCAAGATTGCAACAACAAGTACATCGGCCAAAGCCGACGAGCTATTAAACCCGTTTCAAAGAGCATTGTGCATACATAGAATACGGAAGGGTCGAAAAATCCAGTGTCGCCCAACACGCCCTAGACAATGTGCACAAAATTGGTGGAAGCAATCTGAAACTGATCAAGCATATGTGCATGACACAAGACTACTCGATGCATGTGAGAGTCTCGTAAAAGCAAAATGTAAAAACAGCATGGATGGTGATAAGGGACCTATCCCTTTCAGCCCGCTTTTCAATTTATTGTTGAGAAACTAATCAGAAATCAATACTAACAGATGACGGAACTTGCAGGTAGTGAGTTCATTATCGAGAAATTAATTCGAATAATCAACAGTGACAAACAAAGAAACTTTAGGTATATAAACAACTAACCCCAGCTTTGGATTTAGTATCAATTTTCTTCTCCTGAAGATGCTAACCTTGTTAGCGAAACGCGCGTCGAGTGCAAAAATATCAGTTTGGTGTTAGGGTAATTTATCCCTAGGAAAAGTTTCAACATAGGGTCTGTAATAGATTATTCATGATTCTAACATTATTGTTGCGGTACTAGACACTGATCACTTGAAGAATCCGAATTTATTGTCAAAACGAGCATCGAAATTGGGTTCTTATTTATGTAATGCTGATGGAATTCAGTGGAATGTATCTTCTCCAAATAGGTATTTTAATCGTGGGAGATAGCTTAAAGTATGGGCACAAGGAGACGCCCGCTCAGGTTGGTGCTAATAATATGGCCGCAGACTGACCGTTTGGTAGGTACCAGCGCTTTAACAATTCATAAAATATTTACCTTCATTTCCTACGTACCCCAGACATGCCGCGGTGATACCCACGCATCCAACTCCAGCTCCGAGTTCAACTACATTTTTGTTTTCCAAAAAACCGGCACGCCGCTGACACAGCGTCTCCAAATATTTGGCTAAAACAATAGCCGCATCCCACACTACACAGCTGACGTCGCCTTCTAGTTTCTGATGCAGTCGCAGAGTTTTGGATATTGACTCTATTTCTAGCTCTCGAACGAAACTTTCCTCCATTTGTTTTGATCGAGAGCAAACAACAGTTGTGAACACGTGTGGGTCAAAGTGTCAAAGACTTCGGTGACTAACGAGCTAACGATGGTTGTGACGTCAGAGTACACGTGGCGATGCCCCAGCTGCGAATGGAGATCTTGTAGTCGTTCAAGGACTGATGGAAATCGGGCATAGGTACTGCCGAGTTCAGTGCCGGCAGTGAAGCGGGGCCACGACCTGGGGGCTCTATGCGTCTTACCTCTTGCGCTCATGAAAGTCTGGAAGTATCGGACTTTTGAAATTGTGTTGATTAGGAAGAACTGCGCTTGCGCGTGCTTGTAATGTATTTATAAAAATTATGCGCTCATGAATTTGTACGATTATGAGAGTTGGGCTCATAAAAGATTTGTGCTCATGAAAGTTCTGCGCTCGAGAATTTTTTTATCTTTTTGAATTTATTTGCTGTTTTTTGTCTTGTGTGAATTTTTTTGAAGGCCGATTGACCCTGTTGCAACATTTCTGGATCGTCCCGTGTTTTATTGATATTTTCAATTCGTTTTCGTTTTTCTTCAATAAGTTTGTTGTTATTGATTTCCGAATGAATCCATTTTGATTGTTTTTTGTGTTCGATAATGTAATCATGAGAATTTTATCGATTTCTAGGTTGAATGGGTCATTACTGGTGATATCATTGATCACGTCAATTGGTCTGAGATTTGTGACTGAATGATTATATAGGCGAGTATCGCGTACACCATTTTTATTTTAAGAGGTGTTTTCAGAAAATCTCTGGTATTGAGGGATCGGAAATGTTCTATGAGAGTTGAGTGAAATCGTTCAATAGTTCCGTTCGATTGGGGGTGATTTGGAGAACAAAAATGTGTTTTAATTTCGTGAAGACCAATTCTGATACTACGGACTTTTTGAATTCTGTTCCGTTGTCAACAACAATTTTTCCAGGGACATCGTGTCGAGAAAAAAAATGAATAAGGTGATCTACTGTTTCTGAATATGAGAGAGCATTCAGGTGATATGCCTGGGCGTATTTTGAAAAGCTGTCTATAATCGTTAGAAATTTATTCTGTTCTAATGTGTGTACAATGTGCACTACAAACCTGAAATATATCTTTATAATCCCGGTTGAAGAATCAGCAAAATTCTTTATATCATTCAGGATTCAGGATTTGTTCTCTTCGAAAAATCGTTATTGACTGTCAGTATTTTTTTCCATGACTATCATTATAAAAATGATTACATCGAAAATAAATATGCAATATGTTCAAACACTAATTGAAATTCAATACCGTGATAATTTCAAATTTGACTGATGAATAACACTATTGAAACAAATTCTAACATTTCTCGCCCCTGCCCTGTAACGGAAAATATTTCATCCGTTAGTTATTCCGTGGAAGTTGGTTATATGACGATCTCGTTTTCGTTGAGTCACCATACCACTTCGTCCTTATTTTTGTCAGGGTTGGTAGATACTCTCTCACCCATCGATTCCAAAAATTCTCGGCCAATTTTTGGGAAATCCTCCATTGCTTTCAAGTTCTTCTGATTCCCTTCGAAGAAATCAGGTGACTTGGCGATGCTTGACGAACCAATCAGAAAGTGATTTGGTGTGAGGCTTTCCAGGTCATCAAAATCAGGAGGACACATATGTCAATAGACGACTGTTAGGAGTGTGCTCTGCTTTCATCAGGTATGTTAACGAAAGCTCTTGTCTGGGCGCCGTTTCTTTCAGTGTCATACGAAATACGAAGATGAGCTTGTTCCCAGGCTCCCCCCATATGAGAACTTCCAGGAGAAATTCTTTTCCATTCAATCTGAGCTGCTATCATTTCACTTCCTAACCTCTCATGATCCAAATTCTGAAGTATTTGTTTGAGTTCATTTCCCATAGATTTCAAATTGCTTCCATTATCACTCCTTATAATTTTTGGTTGCTCACGTCGTTCAATAAACCTTCTGGGTGCCATAATTGCCGAATCTGTGGTGAGACTCTCAGCTAATTCAAGGCAAGTAAATGAAACGCCATAGCGTTTATGTCTATTCTTACCAATAGTAATAGTTCCATATAGGTCCAAAGTAATCTACCCCTACGAAAGTGAAACGTCTTTCAGGTCTAGTCAGTCTTGATGTTGGTAGTTGTCCCATCTCAATAAATCTGGGTCTTGCCCTGATTTATTTACATAGATTGCATGATTTTATAACATTGATTACCAATTTTCGCCCTTGTAAAATCCAGAATTTTTGTCGAATTCCATTCAAAACTATTTGAAGTCCACCATGATTGGTTTTCCAATGATAGTATTCTACCAAAAGCAGTGTAAATCTGTGCTAATTTGGCAGAATGATTGGTCGTTTAGTCGAAAAATGAAGTTCTGTCGAGTTATCAGTTCTACTTTTCAAATGATTTAGATTATTTCCTGAACAGGGTGATAACTGGTATAATTTACTGGATTTAGAAACAAAACCGCATTTTTTTAGTGACTTCATTTCTTCCCCAAACAACTCTGTACTTCTTTACTCCAAACATACGTCGCTTCTCTGTATTTCATACAAAGTCAACGCATTTTTTATCGGAGAAGTTTTATTTTTACAATTTTTAATGAATCTCAACATGAATGTAGTTATTCTAATCAACTTTGTCCAATTTGAATATCTTTCTATATCTCGAAGAAAACTCAGCTCTCTTAATGAAATTGATAAAACAGATCGTTTAATTTCCTTATCCTCAATATCTATTTTGAAACGGTTACCCTTTTGAGCTCAGAACTTCTCCTCTTGGTATAAAAAATGAGGTCCTTCGAACTATAGGGAATTTTAATCAAAAATTTGTTCCTCCTGAATCTCTTGTAGCCTCATCCGTCACGTTTAGGTTTTTCGGGACACATCTCCATGATTTTTATTGCCAGTTCATCATCTTTGCTGAGTTTGACCTTTTCCAGAGGTTTTATTCCGAAAGATCCACCTGAAAAATATTGTTTTCTTCATGCAAGTTCAAGCCCTAACTCTCATGTCTTATATGCAATACTATAGTCTCATCAAATCTTCCTCTATATTTTATAATTTAGTTAAAGATAATGCAGGTGCATTTTTGGAACTTTCAATGATTTCTCTAGCACAAATCAAATCCCAGTTATCTTGACCTATAAGAAGTTTTGGTTTTACACGATTCATATCAGCAAAACTTACCCTCTTTAGATGAGGCTACTTCGCTTTGAACTTAGTAACATTTACTTTCTTTCTGTACTGGTAAATCCATGCCTTTCATTTCAGTTTTATCAGTTTTTATAGTAGGCAACAGGAGCAATTCGTAAGAAAAACTCGGTTGGTTATATGATTTGAAGTGTGGGCAACTACTTGACTTACCATTTCGGTTTCGACTGCTTCTTTCTTGAAGTTATCAGCATGTAACAGGTCATGAAAGCTCCCCTCTGCAAAGCAAACATTTTTTTGTTGTTCAAGATTTTCTGTACTTGTAACTAGAGTACTTTTCATTTCATTATTGTGCATATTTGAACTTCTGTTTGGAAACACTTGAGCATAACTTGCAGCTTCAGCTTTCTGCCATATTCATTCTTCAAAGTCAATGAGAGATACAGCATTATTTGATGTTCGCATATATAAACGGGGGGGGGGGGGGGGGTCTGTTTTTTCCATCCCGGAAATTTCCAATTTTCTCTTGGAAATTTCCAATTTTTTTTTGGAAATTTCCAATTTCCACTCGGAAATTTCAAATTTCCACCCGGAAATTTCAAATTCCCACCCGGAAATTCCCCCTTCCCACCCGGAAATTCCAAATTCCCACCCGGAAATTCAAGGGACAACCTGGAAATTAAACCCCCCCCCAAAAATTTTTTTCCAAAAAAATTTAAAAAAGGAAACCAAGCCCCCCGAAAAAAAAATTTCAATTCAAAAAAAAAGAAAAAAAGGAAAAAAAAAAAGGGGGGGGGGCTGGGGATTAAGGGTCAAAGTTAGGAAAAAAAAATAGATTCGTTCGGAGAGGGGAAAGGAGATAAGATCACCCACCGCAAAAACCGTTCAGATTTTTAGAGTTCCCTCTAGATAGAAAATAAGAAATCTCTTTTATACCAAAAAGGGGGAAGGAGATTTTGGAGAGTTTTTTGGGTTTTGAAAAGTGTTTTTTGTGATTTTCTCAGAGAAAGAGGTGCCATAGAGAGTTTTTTTTTCCAAAAAATTTTGAAAAAGAGTTTCTCTTTTCTAATTTTATATAAAATTTCCCCCAAACAAAAAGAGGTTTTCTTGTATGTGTTTTTTTGAGAAAAAGATTTTTTTTTTAATTGAGTTTTTTTAAAATATATACAAAGTTGAGAAAAATTTTTTTTAACACACCCAGTTTCCCTATAAATCTAAAAAGCTTTTTTATATATAAGTGAGAGAGAAAAAACACACAAAAAGAGGTTTACGAGTTCGATTTTGGGGTATTTGTTTTTGGAGCCCTCAAACAAAAAATACCCCGAAAAAACCATAGGAGACAAAAAAATAATCCCAGGGGGTTTTTCGTAGAAAAAAGAGGCCAAAAAAAAATGGGGCGAGATTGTAAATTTTCTACCCCTCAACTCTCTCTCTTTCCGAGTTCCACCCCCTCCGGAACAAAAAAGAGGGGGAGAAAAAAGTGGATCGACTGACAAACAGACCATTTGCTTGCATCTCAAAGCACCAGAGAAAAACAGCAAGTCCAAAAGCAGGTGTTGTTTGGGAAAGAAAATTATTTTCCAATTTCGAAAATTTTTTCTTCGAAAAAATTTGGAAATTTCAGAAATATTCAAACATTTCCAGGGAGTAACGGAAATTTCAGAAGTAACGGAAATTTCAGATAGAACGAAAATTTCAGATAGAACCGGAAATTTCAGATGATAAGGAAATTTCCATATGATAACGGAAATTTCAGATAGAACGGAAATTTCAGATAGTAATTGGAAATTTCCAGATAGTAACCGGAAATTTCCAGATGATTACTGGAAATTTCCATATAGTAACTGGAAATTTCCGTATAATTATTTGGAAACAGACAGATATTTTATTACATTGGCCCTTCAGTGCCATCGTATACGCTCTTGTACCCATAAAATTTTATCGACTTCGTTGCTCCCAAGATTTGGCGAAACTATAGAAAGTGAGTTATCTCTGCATTGGTGATAGAAGGTCCTACTATCAAATAGCGGATAGTGGAATATATCACTATCACATATTTCTTCATTTCATCATAGAATACCAAAAATGAACAGTATTCTCATTTCTGGATTGAAAGTTTTCCGAATCGAATGGAAGAAAAAATGAAAATGATTTCAGAAATGAGTAGAATAGTAATCAGTGGCGGATCCAGGATCAGGTCAAGGAAGGGGTCAATAACTCAATATATATATATATATATATATATATATATATAACAGAAAATTATGAGCTACCTTATAGCAACAACTAGTCAAGATCCAAAAAAAAGGTGAAAGAGATTGACATGAGCAAAATTTGAAGGGGTAGCCAGAAGGTAAAGTAGGTTCGAAACTTTACTTTTTTTAAATCGAATCGAGTTGATTTAACCTAATCAATAGCATAGTCGACTCATACATAGTATATTCGAATCGTTACCGACATACACAATACTCATCACAAATGTAACGAGTCTAATTTTTCAAATACTGCGCCAAAAAGGATCCAATGGCAGCACTGTCAGAAATTTCTCGAACTTTTCCTCGATAAGCCTGACAAGTGTCAATTTTCTTTAAAGTGTCATCGAGAAAAACTGCAATTTGATAGTTAGAAAAAAAGCATTTTATTTTGAACCTACAACATGAAGAGAACTGTATTTTCATATTTTATTCGGCTTGATTCAGCGTCTGAAACGACTGAACCAGAAAAAAAAGGAAAGAACAATCGGTGAGTCCAAAAATTTCCAGCGAAATTTTTTTTATTTGTTTGTTTGGGTAACATTCAATCCAGATCTTGTTTGTACTATTTTTAATTCTTGAGAATTATTTTTTTAGGAATTGGAGGATTATTGAATTGAATAAATTGATGAAATTGGTTTTTTTAAAATGAAAATTTACTAATGTTTAAATGTAGCCTGCTCTTTAGTTTTCAATGGAATGTAATAATAATTATTAAAGTTATTCAATTTTAAAGCAAAAAAGTTGGGGGGGGCCGGCCCGCCCCGGGCGGGGCCCCGGGGGGGGGGGGGGGGGGTCCCCCGGGGGGTTTGTGCTCCGGGGCCCGCACGAGACCCGGGGGCGGGCAGGAGAGAAGGGACGGGGACGGGGCCGCCCCCCACCGAAGAGATGTTGTAGTTTATAAGGAATTTTATATGCTCCCCTATTAACTTTATCGAATATCCGTTCAAGTCCTCTGGTGTTCATATGAAATAACTAAGAACTTTTTACTACTCTCATCTTTTCGAAAAGTCGAATATTTACGAAGTGTTTCGCTAACTTTACATTTTCTAATTATCTTATCAGCTATCTTAGGTTAAAACCGCTCACTTCAGCTACGTACTACAAACCCTCTTTTCATTGTCTCACTCATCTTTCATGAAGGAAATTTTAACCTATGGACGAAAAATCGAAGTGCTGCCATTTTATGTTGTGGACAATGATTTGAGTCGATAGGATGTACCTAAACGTGGTCATGCCTTCCTTATAAATGTCAAACTCTATTCCATTATGATCCACACCATACATAGGAAAGTAGATGTGTTCTTTCCTAGCATCCATCTCAAACCTAGCACTGAACAGGTTTGCTATAAATGGGCACAAAATGGGTTATCCATGACTGTTCCTACGTGCTGTGCAGTCTTCGGCGATTTTATCATGGAAAAGTCTTTCAAAAGATGTATGTGTTTAAGTATTCAAGTAAGAAAAGGTGCATGGAAATTTCTCGAAAGTACACTCCTTGGCTACTATTCCTTTCAATGATAATAAATCAAATCGTCAAAGTTGACTATATCAATTCATCCTTTTTTGCAACCTCCTTTTTATGCGATTCATCTTTCAATGAATGATTATTATGAACTGTTCTCACCGGTTTCTCACTTGCAGTAACATTTTGTGTTTCCCCCCTTGAGCTATATCTCGCCAACGCACTTTCACAGCTGAGGGAAATATATATGATGGTTTCATTTTAATATTGGAATAACTCACCTGGTGAATTCAATTCAATTCTTTATTTGATCCATAAAAGAGCATAGAGTGCTATTGGACAAGTCATATAAAACTGTTTAAGAAATGAACAAGTTCATAAATATCACAAAAAAGTCTAAATATACAATATACTTATACTACTGCACACTGAAAGAATTCCTCAACCGTATAAGGACATGATTCTAAAAGGATTTTTTATTTCCTTTCTAAACAGGCTGTAAGTCAAGTTTTTCACATGTCGGGGCAAACCGTTATAAAGTCTCGGACCAAGATGACCAAATGATTTGAGGCACAATGATAAAGATGTAACTGGTATATGAATATTATTTTTAATTCGAGTGTCATAATAATTGTGAATTGAGTTATTCGTTTCAAAATTATGTTTATTTTTATGCATATAGAATAATACTTCTGATATATAAAGGCCAGCAAGAGGCAGTATCTCAAATCTCTTGAATAAATCGCGACAAGAAACTATTTTTGTCACACCTGATAGTACTCTCACAATTGGTTTTGTACCAGGAATATCTTATGGGCAGCACTGGTATTACCCCAAATGATGAGGCCATAAGTTAATCTTGATTGAATTTCACCAAAGTAGAATGAAATCATTGCTGAACGATCTAAAACACGTTTCAAGTGTCTCAACAGATAACAATATCTATTCAAACTATTGCAGAGTTTATAACAATGAGTTTGAAACTTGAGATTATCATCAACATAGATACCCAAAAATTTTACGCTATTGCACACCTCCACAATCGTGTTATCAATATTTATATGTGGCCTAGTATTTTTTACATTTTGAACGGTTTTAAAAACAAGTGCTTTGGTTTTACAAGTATTGAAAAACAAAGAATTATCAGAGAAACAATTATGTAAACGGTTCATGTTGATTTCAATTTGATTTTGAAGTTCAGGTGGATTATTAGACCCAAACAAAATGGAAGAATCATCTGCATACAGGCATACAAACCAGTCTTGTAGAACAGTTGGCATTTCATTAATATATAATATGAACAGTATAGGTCCCATAACCGATCCTTGAGGTACACCGATGTTATTTTTTAATGATTTAGAAAATATTGAATCATGGTGGTGGCTATCTGAATATTGAATTTTAACCGATTGTGAATCACGTAAAGCTGCTAAGTCATCTAACAACGTTCCTCGATACATAATAGGTACTTGAACAATATTTCGAAACTTCATAAAATAGTCAACTGATTCACTTTTTATTCGCACAAAAATACATCTTTCTCTGTCAGACCCTTACTGGCGATATATTTTTAGTTATGAAATTGGGTCTTTTGTTATACGTTTAGGTTTCGGGTCGCTCTGGAAAAGAGAAGAGATGCTGTGCTACTGATAACGGCTGACGGATATTATGTATCTACTGCGTATACTTATCACACATTAAAACGGAAAATGTACGAATAATTACATTTCTCATGAGCTCCCTATTTTGAACCCTTGCTATTCCATATTATTAAGTGTATTATGTCAAATCTGATTCGAGAAAAAGGTACTTTGCAGTTATCTCACATCTATATGCAATAATTGGTCTCGGTAGTGTAGTGGTTAGCATATCTGCCTATCAAGCGGAAGGCCGGAGTTCGAATCCTCGCCGGGCCACCGTGCTGGGTAATCGCACGTTGAAAGGTAAGGCCTCGTTGATCCATTGCTCGCATAAGTTTCGACTTCTGAGGGTTGACGTTCGTCAGCTGGTTAACGGAAACGAACAATTTTAGAACAATTTTAGAACAATTTTTAGAGTTTCCGAATGAGACATTCAAAATGATACCATTCAATACTGAAAGAGATGTACATATTAAGTCAAATCTAAGCTAAAATTCAAAAGGAAGTTGAAGCACTTCCGTGATGAATGATCGTACATAGTTCTACCTTCCCCTTTAAACTTCCTAATGTATCAAGATATTGAGGTCAAATGAAGTTTATGTGAAGGGGAAATACACACGAATGTCCGTCATAGTTTTCAAAATGGTGAGATCGTCTTGAATCAGCGAAAAATTCAGCAATCAATTGACCAAATAATAGGGAGTTAAGTCCCGAGTTTAATCGAGTAAAATGTGTGCTGTATATCTATGATTTTCGAAATCCTGCATAGTAAATGACCTTGAGTGTATAATAATTTGATGAAATCCCGAGACCGCAGGTCGGTGTATTTCATCATAAATTAATATTATTTTTTTTAAATTATGGACAATGTAACAATGTGTAGTACCTACCTGTGAGAAGTGAGCCAAAATCCAGGTTTATTTTGATCAGTTTAATCGGTTCGAAAAGTCAATGATGCAATTAATCGCTCTCTGTGAAAGCAGTCCAGCCTTTAAATTTGTCATCGGTTATATGCATCGAGGGAAAAAATCGAAATTCATAAACTATGTATTGTATGGGGACATATTCACTTTCATCTAGATTTATACTTCATGAGTAGGTGCATATATTCATATCATATATAAGTAGGTTCATATGTTTTATCATTTTCAACTTCGAGTATCAAACCATCCGTAACAAAGTGAGGAACATTTGATTTTTTTTGCAGTGAAAAATAGAACCCTCACATATTCGAATATTTTCCTCATAGATGTGTACAATGTTTCTGTGTTTTTTATTCAAATTTCAATGCCATGAACCATTTTTGGGAAATTATTATTGTGAAAACCTCTCCGTCTATATGTGTGTGAAGTTAGCAACGAAAATCTAGCAACGTTTCTGTGAAATGCGTTGCATAGATGGATTTCAGAAATAAAATTTCCTCATATTATCATCATTCCCTACCTTGTCACGATCGAATTATGAAGAAGATACCATCAATAATAATTTTCAATTTTTACGTACCTATTCTGCGAGATTTTCCAGGTGGCTTTTTTTTTCGTTTAGGGAGGGAACCATCAATACATTTTCAATTTTTCCTGGCTCTCCATATGATCTGAAAATTCCGTACTATTTTTATTCGAAAAGACCATGGTATTAAACGTATTCTGCGGGTTTTTCCAGGTGGCTTTCTTTTTCGTTTTCGAGTAATCAACGATCAAATTATGAAGGTGGTAGCATCAATACTGATTTCCAATTTTTCCTGGCTTCCCATCCGATCAGAAAATTCCGTACTCTTTTTATTCGGGAAGACCATGATATTTTACGTATTCTGCAAGATTTCCCAGGTGGCTTCAATTTTAGTTTTCGAGTAATCAACGATCAAATTATGAAAGTGACACCAACAAAAACAATTTTCAATTTTTCCTGGCTTTTGTGCCCAATTTGAAAATTCCTTACTATCATTTTGCGGAAAAAAACAAGATATTTTGAGTATTCTGTGAAAATTTCCAGGTGGCTTTCCTTCTTATTTTCGACTTATGGTAGTTATATAACTTAAAATTTATAAGGAAGATTGATATTTGAATTTTTTCACTTTTTCCATCCTATTCAAAAGTCCTCTAGTAACTTTTGTCAATGTTTGAAAATTTTTGGAACATAACCCATTCATATGATCACGATTCACAGCCGCGCCGCCCCTGTGTGCGAAGTGTGCGGCGCACACAGGCGCCGATACATTAGAGGCGCCGCAATCGGAATTATTTTTGTTACATTTACACAACAACATATTCTTTGTAGTGGAGTATCGATAAGTAAGTACGATAGGCGCAACATGTGCCTTGTAAATAACAAAACATAATTATAAAATTAATGAAATGATCACGGCATTCAGACAAATTCGAATTTGAGAAAAATAAACTTCTTCAAGCGGGATTTGAACCCACGACCTTTCCCAGTCTACCATTGAGCTATCGAAAGCCCTGAATTCTCCATCGCATATTTTGGAAGTTATTCCTCTCAAATTCTGGTGTTAGTAGTTATTATTCAATCGGCGGTTTTCGACGTAAGATGGAAAGGATACTCATTCATTATCATATGGTCTCAGTACCAAATTGTAGCTTTCTACCTATGCTTGGTCGATGTATTGTCGACTTCAGCAGGTGGCAGGTACAAATACCAACCAGATGATTTCAAGCCGTAAATATAAACGAAACATGTATCAATGTATGTATGATTAACAAATTAATGAACTGATAGTGGCATTCATACAAATTAGAATTTGAAACTTCCAGATTCAGACCCCTGAGACGTCGTAAAACTCCAAAGAGTTTTGATTATTAACAGGAAGAACATACTATAAATGATCCGAAAACAGTTTTTAAATTTAATGTACCTATTTTCTTATATACTGGATCAAGCTTTATCTTCCGTAGACGAAATATTTCATTTATTGAAAAATAAAAATGACCAAGATCTTGATTGAGAAGTAGCTACCATCGTTTACAGGAATAACTTTTTGCAAATAATTCATTGGATATTAACGCCGATTATTTGTGTGAAGAAATTGTTTTTTACAAAAAATTTACTAATGATGTGGTGAAAATTTTCAAAATTATATATTTAAACAAATTGACAGCTCAAAATGGTTGAAGGCCGTGGTTTTTTCAGAGTCCTTCTGACGTTTTGTTGACGCGAATAGCTAGCTTCTCCAGAGGCTCATAACTGTCAATCATCGAAGTCGAAACTTTTCCTAGAGATCAATTACCCTAACACCAAACTAATATTTTTGCACTCGACGAGCGTTTCGCTAACAAGGTTGGCATCTTCTTGTTAACAAAACGCGCGTCGAGTGCAAAAATATCACTTTGGTGTAAGGGTAATTGATCTCTAGGAAAAGTTTCAACTTTTACACCAAAGGTCCCAAAACTCATCGTTAATCGGAGTCAAACTCAAGATGTATGAGCCTCTGAAGAAGCTAGCCATTCGCGTCAGCGAAACGCCAGGAATAAATTCCAAACCCGAACGAAAGTACTCATACTGAAATTTGATAACTGTTTCCACTAACATCACCATAGCATTACGAATTTTGCTAACTATTCCAGTTACCGTAGCAAGCGCAGGAAAGTTCTTTTCTAAATTAAAATAAGAATTTACCTTCGCTCAACAATGAGCCAGGAAAGATTAACAAATCTAGCAACAATATCCATAGAGGCCATATTGGACCATATAGACATACACGAGATCATTACAAAGTTTAGCAAACAGAAAAGCGAGAAGAGTGGAAATAATATAATAATAATATAAAATATACTTAAGTATATTTATATTCTTACATAATTTAGACTCTTGTTTTGTTTTGAACATAGCATACGTAATATTTGAATAAGTATTAGTAGAAAAAAACAGCTATTTTGTTATTATTATCTGAGTATACAATTGGATATAACATCATAAATAAAGTATGTAAAAATGTAATTCATATTTTATTTTTCGTAGTAATTAGCAAGAGGAAGCGAACTGGTTTCACCTATTCAAGAAAATATTATCTTAGTATATTAAACTGGACAACATTTATTTCGGTCAGAATCAACGGATAATAAAAAAACAAGTTGAAACACGAAGATTTGTGAGTAAAATAGGCGCTTCATAGGTTCGCACACAGGCTCTGTAAGGGGTCGGCGCGTCCCTGGTCACGATTCATGC
>JAVJAQ010001545.1:0-13369 GCA_032362365.1 Zygogramma bicolorata | reverse complement strand
TCTCCATCAATATAATCTTTCATTCCGGAACGTAAAAAGTTCTAATATTTTTTGATTTCAACGTAGTTCTCTAGGCAATAGAGGGAAAAATGGATTTCCGTTAACCTTGTCCTCCAACAAGGGACTTTCCAAAAATTTCGAAACTTATGCGAACTAAGAATAAACGGGACTCCTAGTTAGAGTGAAATAGTAACACTAGTAGTAAAATATCATTCGTATAAGAGAAATGATCTCTCTTTATTCAAAGGGATTTTCAAAAACAGTTGTTTGGAAAAAAAGAAAGGTCTTCATAAAGTTCAAGTAAGAGCTCTCCAACGGGAAGCGTTAACTTCCCCATCTACTCGAGAAGTTGCATTATAGAAAAAGACCACTCACATAGTTGTGTAGTGCAAATAGGGTTATCTGTTCGAAATGAACTGAACTGAATATATTTTGTCAAGTTCGTGCAAAAAGACTCTGCAAGTATCTTCAGAAAGTGAATTGATGTTTGCACACTAATACGACAAAATTTCACGGATATTTTCAATGGCTAGGCCTAATAGTGATTGTTTTATCTCATATCTCCTCTACTTATCTGAATTTCGATTGGAATTCATTAGTTTTAACAATCACTATCCCAGTCAAATCTGATATAATTGAAGAATAAATGACTTACCTGTAAAGAAATTCAATCTTCATTATACGAGAAGCCTCGTTCGATTAAACTAAAATGGAAATATCGTTTTTTTGTGATAATGGCCAATACTTCTTGGCGCAAAAAACTACAAACCAGTGATATCATTACAGCTCAGTAACCGTACCTTGGACATCTCATTACGTTTTTTTCTGGTGAAGCATCAAAATTTTTATCGGGAAAGGGAAAGAAACCAAAAAATATATCGTTGTCTGTTCCGTAGTTTTCTAGGTATTGTAACCTACCACAATCTGAAAAAACGATAACGATACATTATAAAATTTTTAGAAGTTTCGAGTGGATAGATGATACAGAGGTTTTTTTATTGGGCTTTGCACTCAAATGAAAATAGCAACCGTAGACACGTGTTTCTGGGTCATTGCCCTTCTTCAGCACGGTGTAGCCAAGTGCAAGGATGGACAACAGTTGGAGAAACATCACAAATGAACGGAGTCATCAACAGAAGCCAGCCGCACATTTGTGGTTTCGGTCAGAAGACCTTGTTATCACAAGGCATCAACTGACGTCACCACGGAGGCAGCTATAGCCACCTGCGTGACATTCATGCCCAGGAAATACATTATAAAATTTTTAGAAGTTTCGAGTGGATAGATGATACAGAGGTTTTTTTATTGGGCTTTGCACTCAAATGAAAATAGCAACCGTAGACACGTGTTTCTGGGTCATTGCCCTTCTTCAGCACGGTGTAGCCAAGTGCAAGGATGGACAACACTTGGAGAAACATCACAAATGAACGGAGTCATCAACAGAAGCCAGCCGCACATTTGTGGTTTCGGTCAGAAGACCTTGTTATCACAAGGCATCAACTGACGTCACCACGGAGGCAGCTATAGCCACCTGCGTGACATCCATGCCAAGGAAATACATTATAAAATTCATAGAAATTTCCTGGGCATGGATGTCACGCAGGTGGCTATAGCTGCCTCCGTAGTGACGTCAGTTGATGCCTTGTGATAACAAGGTCTTCTGACCGAAACCGCAAATGTGCGGCTGGCTTCTGTTGATGACTCCGTTCATTTGTGATGTTCCCAGAAAACTACGGAACAAAGATCGATCCACCACAAAAAATGACTTTCAAACAGTAGGTAAATATCGTTGTCGTTGTGGAGGGTTGGTCTGATCAAACGTGGCTTCTCGTGAAATAAAGATTGAATTTCCTTACATGTAAGTCATTTAATTACCGATTATACTTCCAGCCACGTTCTCATAGACCAAAATGGTAGAAGTTTGAAGATGATCTGGACAAATTTTGGATAATGAAATTTATTTCTGAGAATGATCTCATTTTCATAACCAATTTTTCTTTTATAAGAATAGCCTAGCTATCTGACAATGGCATGCCTTATTTAAGGTTAGATGATTAGGCTAGATATGCGGGTATTTGTTCCGTAGTATTTGGGTTGATAACCTACCACAATCTGAAAAAATAAGAATTAATATTGGAATCTATACAAGTGTAGGAGGGCAGATTTTCAATCTACCCCGAAAAGTTGCTGCTTCTATTGAAAAACAGTTCTTTCTGGATAGAACAAGTCCAATTAGTCAGCAACTTCTCGTATAACTCAAATTTTGCCTATCAAAAAATAATAAGAACTGATATATATGAAAATACTCATCTGTTGACGTTTCGGAAACTAAATCTGTTTCCGTTCTCAAAACTTCTAGGCGAATTCCTTTTCAAGTGCAAATACCTGGTAAAGATAGTTTTCGTTATTGACTTGATAAGGAATTCGCCTAGAAGTTTTGAGGACGGAAACAGATTTAGTTTCCGAAACGTTAACAGATAAGTATTTTCATATATATCAGTTCTTATTATTTTTTGATAGGCAGAATTTGAGTTATACGAGAAGTTGCTGACTAATTGGACTTGTTCTATCCAGAAAGAACTGTTTTTCAATAGACGCAGCAACTTTTCGGGGTAGATTGAAAATCTGCCCTCCTACATTTGTATAGATTTCAATATAAATTCTTATTTTCTCAGATTGTGGTAGGTTACAAACCCAAAAAACTACAGAACAAATATTGATCCACCACAAAAAAATGACGTTCAAACAGTATATGCGGGTACTTTTCTATTTACCTAAATGTAATGAGGGATATATTTCTACCTTCATTTCTTCCAAGGAACTGGGAGGCTCTTAGCATGCATTGATTCTTCTTTTGGAAGAATTTAGCAAACTTCTGTAAATTTTTCGGATTTTAGTGACCACGCTTTTGAAACTCTTTACTTATACTTGCGCAAAAACCGCCGAGGTAGGTCGAACACTATGACTCGTAACTATACTTCGAGTCACGTTATCGTAGACCAAATTGGTAGTCAAGCCTTTTTCCTGCTACTAGTCACTACTTCTTGCCACAAAAGAAACTACAAAAACAGTTACTCATTACGTTTTTAATGCACTAGTGAATACATCTTGCAAATGAATATTTCATTGGGAAAATACCTAAAAAAAATATATAGATGAAAATGTGATGAAATGATAAAGAAATTGGGGAAAATTAGGAGGTTGATATGAAAGAAAGACAGGCTAATCGAACGTGGCTCCTTGTATAATAAAGATTGAATTTCATTGCATGTAATTCATTTAATTTCTAAATATACCTGCTTATGGTGCTTATATATCCTTTTTTCATTTCTCATTTTATTTCGTTCAATGCCTTCTACAAGTTTTCTTATACGTCAATCATTATTCTTCGATGTAATTTCGGACCTGTAAAACTCAGTTCACTTAAATTAATGTAAGATGTGAGGCGCCATACACGCATCTGGTAATTTTGTGTCTACAACGGTTGGATTGATCATTCTGGAACTGAAACAATCCCTTCTTCCATATCATCCACAATTTTTTTCGAATTAGGTACTGTCGTCAGATCTCAGAATCCACACCATACGTCTGGCAATACAATTACAACACCGTTGTATCCGCATAAGAAAAACGTCTATATTGCGGAATATAGGTTGCGGTTGAGCCCTATTCAATGCAAATGGTGGTCAGACCATGAACCTTCTCCGTTCGGTGCTCCTTGTAAGGACACATTATATCCAATACTTGGAGTTAACTTGGTTCAATTGGAACCTATAATAAAATTTGAGAGCATGAAAAATTGTGAATACGAAACAGTATATTAAAAAAATTAGGGCGGAAGGTGACCGTTTTCACACGAGTTAAAATATGGTAGAATGAGGCGTAAGCCGAGTACGACAATTCCACTAGTGTGAAAAATCACTTTCGTACAAGTAATGTACACTATTTTTCCTACGACCACCTATTTCATTAGACAATATGTAAATATCAGATCGTGTATATTGAGTTGCCTGCACATGAATTTACAAATTATTAACAGTTTCAAGCTTTCGTTGCAAAATAGCTTGATTTTGTTTCAATGAGATAAAAATACAAGAACTTACTAGATTTGAGTACAGATCTCTGATAACGTTCATTCAAATCTGAATCAGCTCAGTTGGTGAAGTATCCGGTAAGATACCCCGTCATTCGCTGAACCTTTCCTACCCTATTCCGGTTGACCTCCTTACCTAGGGCTCGCCACCATTCTAATGATCCATACATGAGTGTGGGTCCTACGACCGCCGTGTATAACCTATGGACAATGCTGGGTCTCAGCCCCCGTTGTTTGCAATTGGTTCTCCTACAGGTGTATAACGCAACTGTCGCCTTTTTCATCCTTTCCTCTATATTTTCTCTCAGAAAATATATTTTGAAGATATTGACAATATGTGACAAATATATATGTATACACACCTATACATACACATATACACATCATATACATACATCATATATGCACATATATACATATACATAGATTGAATTGAACTGGCCGATACTTGATGAAAATTGATTTCAACAAAAAATATCACAGTTTCCGGTATGATTTTCACTGACAATGGGTTCACAAAACCGCGACACGTGTTTCGCCATTCAAGAGCTTGATCAAGCAGAATAAAAATGAATGTATATATGCATAGACGTCTACATATCCACATACAAATATATCTTTTTTTGTTTATGTTGTATCAATATTGATATAGATGTTAGATGGTTCTGTATTCCATAAAAAATCTAAAAACAAAAAAAACAGTTTCCACTAAACAGGTTTCGAATATTATTCGTCTCCAGTCATCATGCGACAAACGATTATGATATTGCAATTGTTGTATTTGATGCATTTCGAGAGCGGCCACTTGTTGAATCAGTCATATGAAATGATCTATGAGTATTTTTTAGACGAAAACTGTACTGAAAACCCCCAAAAAAAATCATAAATTTCTTTGTCAAAATAATTCTGACGTATTTGTTATACAAATCGGAATAGAAAATTAACCATTTTTCAGATCTACATGGCAACACTTTTTGTTTCCTTGTCAATATTAAGGAGTTTTCTAGCTTGAAATATTCAATACAAATACAAATGAATAAACAGTCAGTCCTGTTTTCAGCAACAATAGACTAATGATTCAATTTTTGTAATCTGTGACCAGTTGTAATGATTTAGTCTATATGATGAAGTTAACAGACATCAATTGTTCTAATCAATTGTCATAATACTATTTGAAAATTCTACCAGCAATTTTGGTTTTGTCAGTCACCTTCATTAATATATACCCCTTCCGTTCGGCTAGGGGTGCTGAAAGTTTTAAGAATCGAGCCTATCTCTAAACAGAAAATGTGCACCAAGTTCGAGACCAACTAGAGAGTTGCTTATTTTCGAAGAGCCCTGTTTCATTCATTTTTGTGGTATTGGATTGAAAAGAGACACCACTCGCTGACGCCTATGCAGATCGGACAGGTATGGGGCAAGGTTAATAGGGATAGTTCCTTCCCCCATCGGGGCAGGAAATTTAAAAACTTATTTGGTTGTTTTATGTGTAGATGGTAAAGGATTTGTTCATCAAAGCAACTTAGTTGGTCTCTACTTTATCGTACGAAAAGTTACTGCCCACATCCACTGAAATATTTTCTTTCAAAATTCTGTTCTGATAAACACCTAGAACTGATCTGATTCGATCAATTCCATTATACAATACTGTATTCATTTCGACTTGAGTTAGTAAACATTCGAAATCAGGACGACAAAGTGGTACTTTTGTTGATAATGCCTACCATAGCTGTAGGCGAAACTTCGGGAGTGAAAACCTGTAGATTACGGCAGAAAAAAAAACGAATAACACCCCAGAATCAGTTTCCATGGATTGTTATCACATGATTCAGTTTCCACCTCACATATATATATATATATATATATATATATATATGCATCGAATTCAGATGTCTTTTTGAACCAGCAGACTTTTGAAAGAACGGCCCAAACCGCTCTCATTGGCCATATAGAAAAACTGCACAATCAATCCAGGGTAAAATTAGCCCATTTTGATCTAGGACATGTGGGAACTTCGATTGGATTGTTATTACATGAGTTAGTTTTCACTTCGCTCATATCTGCAGCAAATTTGGACTGGAAGAAGTCATGAAAATTCTATAGCAATGTCTTTTTAGATGGGCGAAGTTCCGAAGGAACGGCAAAAACCGCTTTCATTTCCTATATAAAAAAATTCTTCGAAAGTTCTCCATCTTTCCATGTTCGATAGCATACCATAAAATATGCTACTTCAATTTCTATCCGATGTCGATGTATCCTATATCAACCTCTCAGTCTTCCTCAGGTTCATCTCCATTCCATCATCACATGGAAGATGTATTCACTAGCGCACTAAAAAACGTAATGAGTTGTCCAGGGCACTGTGAGTGAGCGATATGATGTCAGTGTTTCGAAGGTTTTTTGTGGCAAGAAGTAGTGGCAAGTAGCACAAAAAAGGCCTATTAGAACATGGCTCAAAGTATAATGAAGAATTTTGTATGTTTCAATTCCAAAAACATATTTTTCATAATTGTTTCATAAATGCGGTTAACGTTTTTGTAAAAATGATTTTTTTTAACGTAACAACGTCTTATAATTCGATAGAGCCGGCTGCACGCACCAAAAAACATGACTTATGCGGCGTTACGTCGCTCTGAGGCGTTCCATTTGAGGCTTGAAGTGCAAGCGAGAACCCGGAACGAGCGACAAAGAGGCACAATCGGCCTCCACGTTCGGCAGCGTTCGACATCTATCTCTCTCCTACTTGAGTGAGCGATGCGTCCGTGTGGACAGCTGCTATACAATAATACATTGACATGTTTTCGTCAAGTATGAAGTGCAGTGAAAAGTGAATGTGATGTCAATGACATAATTGTATTCATGCGAACAAATGAACGAAACATGATCAATTCCATTGTGATTTCCATTTACCTCCTTCTCTATATCCATACAAAATCTCATATCTATCAAACAAATGAAATTAAACTTTTCTTTTGACAAATGCAACCATTCCATCAGTATTTTCTAATGACGTTGTCACGTTCAACTATCGTCAGTAAACCGACTTTACAGACAACCGATTTTTTCCCAGAACACACGGCTTCCCCAACAACCTGGAAACGTTTGGCCTGATCTCCGGCCTATGGACCAGCACGTTCGCCCTGGGAGCGTTCATCGGCCCCTCTATAAGCGGCATCCTCTTCGATATCATCGGCTTCCGCAACTCCACCATGTTCGTGGTGGCTCTCCACCTCTGCGTCGGGGTGATGGTCACGACATTCATTTGCTTGTCTAAGACGCGCGCCGCCTACGTCGAAATCCAGGACCATAAGGATCCGGACAAGTCCATCTTCATCAAATCGCAGAACAGCGTTACGGAAAGCATGAACAGGTAATCTTGAAATATAATTTCCATCGTTGAGAGAGGTCGAATGATGAGCCAGTCAACAATACTGAGTTATGGCAAAGGAGACAAATGCAATAATTTCCACCATTCGTACTTGTCGGTTAGATAAGAACCTTTTGTGTAAACGTGAGAACTTTCGATACAGTAGATTACTATAACACCTAACTGATGTCATTTGCAGTGGACGAAAACTGATAAATTTCCTTCTTCTGGAAATGCTAACCTGTCTGACTCTGTTAGCAAAACACGCATCAAGTGTTATCATTTTGGTGTTAGGGTAATCTCTATTTAAAGTTCTCATCCACAATTGGCACAATAAATGCAATGGGATGGTGTCTGGTGGAAGCGTCAAAACCAAGTATGGTATCTATTTAAAAGGACTGTAATCTCAATTCCTAGTTTATTATATAAGTGTAAGCAAGAAAGATGATCTTGACAACGATGGGGAACCATTTATTATCACAACTTCGAGATCATTTTAATTTTTGTTTGTTTTTATTGGTCTTGTTTGGCGATCCATCATAAGAAGGTTGTGACTTTAACTCGGTGTCGTTCACCGGTTACAAGGCCAAAATTTTCCGAAATTCAGAATACAATTGATCCAAATATTTGAGTATGCCAATTATTGTTATTGCCAAATAATTAGGGGATACCCTTTTTGCATCAGTTAGAAATGATAACATACATTAATTGGTCTGATCTGAACGCGATTGTTATTTTGTCACAAAATATTCGATTTGCAGGATCACAGTAGTAGAAGTAGATCAATAGAGCTTCCATTTTCCCGATCTGTACTTTTCTTAATATGACTATTTTTCTTGATGTCTTGGGCTTTTTAATATATGGGATTATCATCAGTCGCCTATCAGAATGATGGTTTATTGCCTGTTTACAACTTTGCCTCTACTGATTGGGGACCCAAGGTATCTTTGCTGGCGTCAGAGGTGAATATTGTACTTACCCGTAACTAGTTTAGTGATCCAATATTTTTTTAAGGTTTGGTTAAGGTAATGAAAATTCTTCCGAAGCCCTGAAGAAAAATTCAATTGAATTCGAAACGCCATCAAGAAAACAATTGTGTCTGTAAGAGAAATGGATCCTGTTACCCTATCAACCATTGTACTCACCATTTATACTTCAACCGAGAACCCATTTTCTTTTATTTTCACCTCAAGTCTGTTTCTCTTCATATCATCGAGACTTCCTTTGTCAATATTGTGTGCGACTCCATAAGACCGTCTTTTGTTCCTAATTACAATTGTAATGGAAGCAAATATTGCTGACATAAAAGTTCTCAGGTCTACGTGAAGGATTCAGTTCTAGACAACCTGGACCACCTCGATACAAATCATTGTTGTTTTTTCTCCTAGGAATGGTTTTTTCATTTGATATCAAATAGATCTGCCAATCATACCTTGGTGTGAATTCAATGAGGTGTATCCCTGTACATGTTAATCCTTCAATTATCTCCTTTCTGTCGGCCAAAAACTTTTTCCAAATTTCCTCTCGCATGCTCAAATGTTCAAACCATATGAGAAGGTGAGCCTTGGAAAACTCTTTCTTGACAAGAAACATCCGAGCTTAGCAAAAGGTAATAATAAAACTATGCCTAATTTTCGAATATACGACATCAATTATTGAATTGTCTTCCAACATTATCAAATTCATAGAGTATGCATACATTGAATTTCCTGAAATTTTTCCTCACTAATATCTCAGGTTTCTAGAGAGTTTGTGCGAGCAAGGTATATCTGGTACCTCTAGTTTATAGAGTTCAATCCGAACCACTTTGGTTCCGAATTCACGGCACGACCACGGCACCACTATAACATGAAACAACTAAAGCAAACCCAATATTATGTCTCACTTCGGTTCCTTTGTTATTTAAAAAAAACACAGCAGGGCAACTGTCTGCAATTCTACCAAAATACTAATACTCCTCGTTTTTTACAGCATCCGCTCCCTTGGCAACGGTATCTCCATAGAAAAGAGTCGCCCGCCAGGTATGAACAGCCTCATAGCCTGCAACAGCTACAAGTCCCAAGCGTGGCCCAAGAGGGACACAGCAAGTCTGGGCGTCGGGACATACAGCTACAGCTATGGTGCCGTCAAAGAAAGGAACGGACTGGCATCCTCTCATCCGTATCTGCAGGGAGTTGCTTGAAACCGAATGAAGAGACAATTTTCTTAAAGACTTTTTTCGATTATGTGTTTCGGAAGAGTGGGGAGATCACCAGTTTATACGCCAACTAGTATTGATCGGTTGAATCAAATATTTTATTCAAATATCAACAGGTCGCCCAAATCTATTGAAATCCTGAAATGCTTCAATGAAAAACTGTCCAATTTTCCTTTCGCAACTAGGAACACAGTGTCTTAAAACATTTTTTCACTTTTTTTCCAGCCTCAACTTTCAACACGCTATTCACAATTAGGTGAAAACTCATTTCGATGTGATTTTCCTTGAAAAATTCCGGATACTGTTTGAAAGTCATTATAACACCAGATATTTTCTTAATCTAATGCGTAACAAATTTTCAGTTCTTCAATGAAATTGGGCAAGTTGCTGAATATATTGGCAGGTATTCATTTTTTTTTCAGAATTCCGTCGAACTATCAAAATTGACTATGTACCTGTCCAGTGGTTAGGTATGTTTTAATTGGCAATAGAAACTGCTTGGCTGTTGAAGTTTTATTTTAATGCCTTGTATATTTACCTGCACTATTTTCAAAGTTTATTTAGTTACCTCTGAATTGTGAATGTTGTTAAAAAAAAAATAATAAATAAATAAAGTGACACTGGCACAAGAATTTTTGATATTCGTCTTTCGAACCGAGATATTATTGAAATAAAACGATATTTCAGGTAAGACTGAAACATCTGGTCCTTCTACGCTATTGAGAATTCAGCACTTTGGAACTCAGTTCAAGCCATAACGAAGATGTCCGACTTGAGACGAAGCAAACGACTTGCTGACAAACGTAATTCGACTTCGAGTAATGGGAATCTGGGACAGGAAACTTCTAGAGGAACAAAGAATACGGATCGACATTCCAACAGTTCTAAAGTATCCTCGCATGCAGACAGCAAGAAGACTTCGTCCGCAGTAATTGTACCCGAGTTATTGACTGCAGAAAACAACAGACCGTCCGTGAGAGAAATATGTTTGAAGAAGTCAAGTTCTGTGACAACAAATACAACCAAAACTACAAGCAAAGTTTCAAGCGGAAGACAGAAGAAATCAGAAATTGAATTGAAGATCAAGAAGACAGCCTTAGAAAAGGAAATGTTGAGAAAAGAACAAGAAATCCTTGATTTGGAATATGCACTACGCCTAGCAGAAGAAAATGAGTCCAGCGTAAATGAGGAAATGATAGATTCGGTAGGAAATGAGTCCATGGTAAGTGAGAAACCAAATATTGAAAAATGGATAACTGGACAAGGTCCATGGGGTGGACAACTTCCAAGGAATATCTCAAATCATGGATTTACCGAGGTAGGTGACTTACAAACATCAAATAAAGTGAGAGACTGTTTTACTCATGATTTACCTAGTGATTGTTCCATTCACAATAAGACATTTGATCCTCAAATCACAAAAATTTTGACACGCCAGTCTATTCCAAAAGATTTACCCATATTTAGCGGAGATCCCACAGAATGGCCAAATTTTATTTTTCAATTCAATAATTCGACAGCACTTTGTGGTTATTCTGACGAGGAAAACCAATGCAGACTTCAAAAGTGTCTCAAAGGTAACGCGAAAAGGATTGTTCAGTCGCTTTTGATACTACCTCAAAACGTTAAAAAGGTAATAAATCTACTTGAAAATCGTTTTGGACGCCCTGAACATATTATTTTCTTGTTACTAGATAAAGTTAGAAAATTACCGACCGTCAAAGAAGATAAACTGGAAATGTTGATCAACTTTTCTGACGAAGTGAAAAACCTAGTAGACACTATTGAAGTCCTTGGTGAAATTGATCATTTGCGGAATCCGATGCTTCTGCACGAATTGCTTGATAAACTGCCCACTTCTTATAAACTCTGTTGGATAGAATTCATTTCTGGAATGTCACAAGACAAAATCAAACTCATCGAATTCAGTACTTGGTTGGAAATCAAATCGAATGCTGCGTGTCAGCTGCAAATACCTTGTTTCGACAAATTTAATGACAGTGAAAAGTCAAAATCTCGACATTTCAAAAAAGAAGTAACCTTGACTACCAATGGTAAAATAGATAGAAAGTGTACATGTTGCGCAAATAAAATTCATCATTTGAGTGAGTGTACCAAATTCAAATCTTTTTCAATTGACGAAAGATGGAAGTACATCACTTCAAATAGAATGTGCTTCTCTTGTCTCTTACCAAATCACGGTATATGGCAATGTCGCAAACGAAAAAGTTGCGGAATAGATGGTTGTAAGAAACCTCATCATCAACTTCTACATAAAGACAAGATAGCAGATCAAATTGAGCCAATACCATCTACTTCTGATGAAAAATCCATTGAAAACAATTGCCACGTAATGACAAACAAAAAAGTTCTTTTAAAAATTCTTCCCGTTGTTATTTCCAATGGACGAAATTCAGTAAAGACATTTGCTTTATTGGATGATGCATCCACTGTTACGTTGATTCATCAAGATTTAGCAGACGAACTGAATCTCACGGGACCTCGACAGTCATTATGTTTGCAGTGGACCAATAATCAGGTAAATGAACAAGAAGACTCAAGAATGGTAAGTTTCAAAATTCATTCTGAAACAAATGATAATAGCTATCATTTGCGACATGTTAGGACAATAAAAGGATTGGCTTTACCGAAACAAACAGTTGATATTGATAAAATTTTATTAAAATATCCATATATTGACAGGAGGATATCATCGATGACGCAAGCTGAACCGAAGATTCTGATTGGACAGGATAATTGGCCGTTATTGGTGACCAGTCAAGTAGTCAGAGGTTATTGGAACGGTCCAGCTATGAGCAGAACTCGTCTCGGATGGGTGCTCCACGGTAACTCATTTGATTCACATGAAGCAAACTTCAAGCATTCCGTATGTCACATAGACTCAAACTACAAAGATGACTTGGATATACTACACGATTTGGTCAAGGAGCAGTGGAAACTGGATACCTGTGATATGCAAAAAAGAGTAATGTCCAAGGAGGATATCAGAGCTCAACAAATTCTTGATTCCACGATGGTAAGAATGGATGGAAGATATGAAACAGGTCTATTATGGAGAGATATGAATTGTGTTTTGCCTGAGAGTAGAAAGAATGCAATGAGACGATTGATGTGCACTGAAAGAAAGATGGATAGAAATATGTCATATGGACGAGTGTACTGTGAAAAAATGGCTGATATGGAAAGAAAAGGTTATATCACAAAATTGAGCAAGGAAGATGTTGAAAAAGAAGTTCGAAAGTTATGGTTTTTACCACATTTTGGGGTGATCAATCCCAATAAACCGAATAAACTTCGAATTGTTTTCGATGCATCTGCCAAGTCGAATGGAGTGAGCCTTAACGATTGCCTTTTGACTGGCCCTGATTTGTACAATTCTCTGTATACTATACTCTTGAATTTTAGAATAAAAAACATTGCATTCACAGGAGATATTTCTGAGATGTTTTTGCAGGTGAATGTTAGGAAAGAGGACCGTTCAGCACAACGTATTCTTTTTCGTGGAATGGACAGATATCGACCACCTGATACGTATGAAATCAACGTAGTCTTTTTCGGCTCTACATGTGGACCCTGTTTAGCCCAAGAGACCAGAAATCGAAACGCACGTGAGTTTGCTAATGTCTATCCCGATGCTGCCAAGGCTATCATCGATAACCATTATATGGATGACTACTTGGGTACAGCCGAC
>JAVJAQ010001543.1:0-11704 GCA_032362365.1 Zygogramma bicolorata | reverse complement strand
GTTGTTTTAACACAGAGAATAAACAGGCTAAACCAGCGTTCAGAATTTAATGAATAGAAAAACTCCAGGTTACAAAATGAACATGATACAAGTAATAATCGAACAACAGTTTTTAACAACGACAACACGACATTCATGACAACGGTTCACAGTTCGTTATACCCTCTCCACATAAAATATATAGTTTTTTCAATAGTACCAACATAACATTCAACATAGACAGGAATTGTTACCAACAACACCCCCCTTCAATTCCGCATTTAAAAAAAATAATGCAACTTTATATATGCAAACCCATTGCCAATCTAAATTTTTCAAATTTCACAATGCTTAGACCTTTGGTCATTATGTCTGCTATTTGTTCTTCACTTGGTATATAATTCAGTATGAATTTTCCCTGATTTACTACTAGATCTTTTACAAAGTGATATTTCACATCTATATGTTTTGTTCTCTTAGTTTCTAAAGTATTACCCATTTGGATACATGATTGATTGTCTTCCATTAGATTTATAGGAAACACAGATAGTGACAAAATCTCTTCTAATAACTGGCCTAAAAATAAACATTCACACATGCACATTGCTAAAGCTATGAATTCTGCTTCACTTGTAGAAATCGCCACAACTGGCTGTTTTTTAGAATTCCAATAAACAGTATTATTGTTCAATTTGATTACAAACCCTGACACACTCTTTCTATCATTGATATCAGATGCAAAATCTGAATCTGCATATGCCATAACTTTAATATCAGAGCTATTTTTGGAGAAATATAGACCAAGTTCTTTAGTACCTGATAAATACTTTAGTACATTTTTCAGAGCTTTCCAGTGAGAACTGTCATAACAACTTTGAAATCTACCAAAATATGCAGTAGAAAAACAAATATCTGGCCTAGAGCCCAGCATTATGTACATCAAACTACCTACTAATTCTCTGTACTTAAAATCACTAGAACTAGCTTGATTGGTCTTAATCAAGTTTAACTTAGGTTGTATTGGAACATTAACAGTTTTACAATTGTTCATGTGAAACTGATTCAAAATTTTTTCAATAAGTGCCTTCTGGCTCATTTTTATGGAATTTTCATTTTTCTCTATTTCTATTCCTAAAAAAATCAATTTATTACTATTTGAATAAATCTTCACATCAAGATGTTTGACCAAATTCTCTTTCACATATTCTACTTTGGCATCATCATTAGAAACAATAAGCATATCATCTACCCATATTAATATGAATGTACACTTGGAATAATACAAACATGGATCATTTACTGATCTCTGAAAATTCAAATTGACTAATTTTTCATTAAGTAGATCATTGAAACATTTAGGACTCTGTCTGAGACCATATAGTGCTTTCACAAGCTTACAGACTTTTGAATTAGGAATATCCAAACCTTGAGGCGGTTCCATGTAAACAGTCTCTTTCAGTGGACTTGCGAGGAATGCAGCCTTAACATCAAGTTGATGCAGCTTCATATCATACTGTGCGGCTAGTGACAGTATAGTTCTGAGAGTGAACATACGGGCTACTGGCGAATACCAATTCTCAGATTCCAATTCAGGCTGTTGGTAGCCTCGTGCTACTAAACGGGCCTTTTTGACGACTTGTCCATCCACTTGTTTTTCATTGAAAATCCATCGTGAGTCAATGACTACTGCATCAGAAGGACGATCTACTACTTCCCAGGTTTTATTTGACTTAAGGGACTTCAACTCCTTGTCAACTGCCATCTTCCAATCCTTATCTGTTTCTATGGCTTCATCATAGGAGGATGGCATCTCAGATGGAAGGCTACCTGCAGACAGAGCCATCAGCAATTCATAATCATCAAAGTGGGCAGGCACTACTCGACGTCTAGTACTCCTTCGCAACTCAGTCTCATCGTTTACTGTAGGCTCATCAGTTTCCGATGAAATTTTCTCCATAACTGGCTCCAGCTGCTTTGTCGATTTTTCTGATGTCATTGAATCATGTTCCAGAATCTGTCTATCAATAACAACTGTTATACATTCATTTGGCCATTCATCAAACACAACTGAGCGAGCAGTTACAATCTTTCGTTTCTCTGCATCCCACAGGCGATATCCATTATCACAATATCCGATCATTAACAGCTTCCTTGAACGTGGTGACAATTTGCCTTTTCTGTCCTCTTGAGGAATCACAGCATGAGCAGTACAGCCAAAAAGGCGAATTTTCTCTAGATCTGGCTTAAATCCATACCACAATTCAGAAGGTGTCATATTATTAGACAAAACAGTTGTTGGAGTTCGATTAGTGAGATACACTGATGTTAAAACCGCTTCACCCCACATTTCTTTGTTGATATTGGATTCAAAAATCAAACACCTTGCTTTCTCCAAGATTGTTCTATTGAAACGTTCAGCCATCCCATTTTGCTGAGGATTTCGAGGAACAGTATAAACTAGTTGTATTCCTTTTTCAGAACAAAAGTCACGAATTTTCTTGGACACATATTCTCCGCCATTGTCACATCTAATTCTTGATAATTTAGTGTTGAACTTTGCTTCTACCATGGCAACATATTTTCGGAGGCACGATTCCACTTCATTTTTGTTTTTGATCAAGTATACAATGCCAAAATGACTAAAATGATCTATGAAGGATACAAAGTATTCAAAGCCATCATGTGTTGGTGGAGATATTTTGCCACAAATATCTGAAGAAACACATTCAAGTATCCTCTTTGCCTTCCTTTCTTCTGGTACATACTTCAAGAACTTTCGATTAGATTGTTTACCTCGTAAACATATCTCACATACACCATCTACAGGAAATTGCGATGAGTGACCCATTCTCCTGTGCCATATCTCCCGAGAATTATCAACAAGGTTTGCTTCAGTGTTTAGACGGATTCGGAGCTTCACAACAAACAAGTTTCCAATCCGATTTCCTTGTAATATAAGTTGATTTTGTTTGAAAACATTCACCACCTTGTCTTCAAATTCTACTTTCAGTCCTGACTGTACCATCCTTCGAACTGACAGTAGATTATGATAAAGTTTATCACATATTAGAACATCACACAATGCAATCGGTAGGTTATTTTCAGTCATTACAGGTAGAGTCCCAGTACTTGTTGCATTAACAGACTCTCCTACTTTGGCAACATTTATGACATGAGAAACACTTTTAGGATTTCTCAAATAATGTTTATATTCAGATTTAATCAAGTGATTAGATGCACCTGAATCCACGATCATGACAATTTCATCATTGCCAACTACATTACTGGCAAGATCAACATTTACAATGTCACTTTCTGCTCCATCCTTGTCTCTGTCAGATACAAAAGCAATATCATGAGTCTCTTCGCATGGAACATATGAACTGTTCTGTGCTCCACTATTAGACGCCACATTAGCATGCGATAAGTTACGCTTGGGACATTGAGAACGCTTGTGTCCTACTTCTTTGCAAAACCAACACCTGTAGCTAGGTCCCGACGATTTTTCCATTGAATGTGTTTCACCTCTCTGCTTCATATTATTGCTATATGCCCTTTTCTTCGAAAAATATTTGTGCCCAATGAATGCATTACTTTCGACATATCCTTCCTTACATTTCATCATTCTTTCCTCCTCAGAAAGCAATTTACTCTTCACAAAATCTTCTGTCACAAGAGTGGCATTTGATGATAATAAAATATCAATTGAGGTTACAACAGACTGGTACTCATTCGGCATCGACGCTAATAGCTGGGATACATACTCTGAAGAATCTACTGATCCGCCAACATTTTTAAGCTCAGATACAACCTTATCAAAGTCAATTATGTAGTTATTGAGCGAACTACATCCATCAAAAACCATATTTCTTAAACGCTTTTGTAATGTAATTCGTGAGGTTAAACTGACTCTCACATAAGTAGTTTGTAAGGTTGTCATCATTTCTTTGGCAGTTTTCTTTGCCTTTATTATTTCTAAAACAGAATCATCAAGGCACTGAACAATGATATCACGTGCAGTGGCATCATTTTTCTCAAAACTTTCACGGTCGTTACTTCCCACAGCTGGAGGATTCTGTGTAATGACTTCAAGAACACCGTTTCTTTCCAGGACTCGTTCCAATCGGAATTTCCAATTCTCAAATCCAGTACCATCGAATGGGCGAATGTTCGTAGCTCCTTTACCACACGCCATTTTGTTCCACACACGTTATTCCGTCACACAGCGAAATGGACAATACGCAGCAACCAATTTTTCGACTTTTAAATTCTCTCTGGGCCCATAACCTGTTGTTTTAACACAGAGAATAAACAGGCTAAACCAGCGTTCAGAATTTAATGAATAGAAAAACTCCAGGTTACAAAATGAACATGATACAAGTAATAATCGAACAACAGTTTTTAACAACGACAACACGACATTCATGACAACGGTTCACAGTTCGTTATACCCTCTCCACATAAAATATATAGTTTTTTCAATAGTACCAACATAACATTCAACATAGACAGGAATTGTTACCAACAACAGTTCCTTCGTGATAACCAAAGCAGCCATCTTTGTAAACAAGATCTTGTCTGGGCTTGAATGAAATATTATTCTGGAGTGGGAATGTTCTAGAAACAGCTCTCAGTTTCTGCTTTATTGTGTACATTTTCTATTTGACTCGATTTTCGTATGCTTGGTATACAAGGGTAAGAGAAACAGATTTCTGTGTAACTCAGGGCCCGTCGCGTCATATGGGCAGGGGAAAGGCTTGACTTTCTCTTCCTTTTTGTGAATGAATCAAATGTCTTTGAATGATACATGCACCTATCGATAGAGAGTGTTTCTACAATTTTATTTGATTTTAATTCTGTCAAGTGCAATTGTAGTAACCGAAATATATATTCTTATCATCATCCTGTAGGTAGCATACCTTGAAGTTATCACGCAGTGGTTATTGAAAAGTTTTCCTGAAAGTTTGAATACAACACCTTTCCGATTATTTTAAATTTTCTGAATTTTATTTTACAACAAAAATTCAAGTCAAATTTTTTCATTCTTAATCTTATTATGATATAGTTGTTTGATCTGATTATTTTACAAAGTTTCATTCTCCTCATTGCTTTTCGATTGAATTCCTTTCAATCCCTAAAGAATTTCGAAATTTATAGATTTTTTGATCGTTTCACTAACTGTGTATTTCAATTCTGTTATTCGTATTTTATTGTTTTGGTTGAAACGTTCAGGAAAAAAATTTGAAAAGATACATATTTTTGCTTTGCGATAATTGACACATTTATTTTATATTTTTCCATGTTAAACACTCTTTCGAGTGCACTCAGATGGCAGAGTCTTGTGCGGATGAGAGTCGGTAATATCAGGTACCGATTGAAAAATACCAAGAATGCCAACTCCAATATCGAATTTTAAGAAAATATATTGAAAGTCCGTAGCAATTTCCTAAATACGAGTAACCAAATGTTTGAAATAATTATTTCATTCGTTTTGGCAAGTAATTGAGAAACTATAAATTGAAAGTTGAATTCTCGGTTGAATTATATATGAGTCTAACTCATTATTCATAGTTTTTATCAGATCGAGGAATAACCATAGAATTGATTGGTCCCGAAGGAACAAAATAGATTACTTATGATCACAAAACGAGTGAATAGGTATGTATACAAAAAATATTCTTAAAGTATTCAATGACTTACATTCATTTTGAAATTCCTAATCGCACCAAAACAAAAATCAAAATTTAACGTGTCCCTATCAGTGTCCAATACTTGCCAAAAGTACAAAATGTACAACTATTTCCTTATGCCCCGAGTACATCGGGATATAAAAATTTACATCACTACTCAACTCATCTGAAATAAAAATTTCTATTACTTCAGAAAATATATTCGTGCAGTAAAATATTGAAGAGCAGTTACGCATGTCAAACTCTCTTGCCACTTCAATTACTTCCTAACAAAGACAAGTGCGAGTTGCTGAAAATATCAACCAAATATTTGATCTTGTTATACAAAATGTTGCAAGGCCATGACATTGTAAGATTATGATTATGATCATCCTAACGTGCCAAATTTAGCAAAAGTGGATACAATAACTGTCAATTGAAGTGTATTGACTACCTTCGAAAAAATAAAATCATGTTGAACAAGCTTCTTTGACCTTGTTTCAGCATATCAATTAGAATACATATAATAAACGTGTACAACTGAAAACCGACTGTTCATGTCTGTCATACACACAGTATTCACCTGCGAACAATGGTGATTCATGAATTATAATGAATTATCAGATTATCGTCACGTTTATGTGTCAAAACCACTCAAGTGAATTGTTGGTTCTATACAGGGCTATCATTTCGATTACGTAGATATATTGTACGATGAGTGTTGAGAACAGTTCAGCTTCCATCACAATTCGTATTCAATCGACGTAGAGGTCAAATATTCAAGTTATTATATGAGAATTTAATCTATAGTTTATCTTATCAGAACATTCAAGACTATATGAAAATCCTTTATCTAGTCAAAGGCTAATATATACAGTTCAGTACAGAAATATCGCAATGCGAAATTAGATAAAATATTCAATAAAAGAAACTCACGTTAATTTAAACAGTGTGAAATCAAACAATTCTTCAAAGTAGCAATTAATGCATCATATGCATTCAAATATTGCATCTATCAGTCAAATATTTCTAGAGTACACCTATTTGAAACAAGCTAAGTATATATAGAACCGATAGAAAATCTTAATGGAGAATGAGGACATTCCTTCTATCGATAGTTTATTGACTACAATTTTCATGACATCGAAATAATTCGCATTTACTGCTGTTGGGAATGTTTCTATTATAAGCGCTGCTAATCTGCGTTTAAAATCAGCTAAAGATACTCCTGCTTCTTGCTTCAGGTGAAGTAGTATCTCTGTAATTTTGATTTTGTTTAAATCAATTTAACGATAACATAAATATAATATGATGATTGATCAATGGTGTTAGAATTGGTAGAGAAATATTTTGAAATGTTTGAACAGATGGTAACTTCCCTCGTCTCCAACTGTTGCAAACGAATCATTTACGCTAGAACACCATAAAAACGGGTTCAAATATCAATTATTGAAGCCTTCTAAAGGTCCTAACACTCGACCTAAGGAAACGACCTGTGTAAACTCATCTTGGCGACAAGCAAATGAGAACCGAAACAAAGCAAACATCTGAACAATGAAAAAAAAACGGTTGGACGCGGTGGCTATTCGCGTCCAAATGCCGATCCGAGGATACGACCACGACGGCAGTCTTCAAGGAAACGTTGACCTCTCCCTGGCTCCTGATGCGTTTGTGCTGTTCTCTACTCGGCTTAGAAGTTATCGGCGTTGCCAACAGAAAGTCCTACAGAATCGCGATAGATCCACAAAAAATTGTTCCGGGATTAAGATCGGATGAATTGAACGTAGCCCTTATCGGTTAATATACGAAATTTAAGATGTGATATCTAACAAAAAGTATGAAGTCTCGGAAGGTGAAAATAAATGGGATCTATAGAAACATATTAGATCTCTATACAAAGGCAACATCTCGGGGAAAAAATGAGGTCTCAAAGCACGAGATCTCTATAAAAAATTCGACACCTTGAGGAAAAGAGGGAGGATATTGAGAAAAGGGGGAAGTGAAGCAGTTTGCAAACAATATGGTGAAAGAATCAAACTGTCAACTGAAAAATTAGATAATTGATCTCGAAGACATCTCTCTGGTTGATTTTTACACGGATTCAATATCGGCGGCGTTCTATTCAATTTATTGCGCAATAATAATAATAAAGGTCATCTTATGTTGACAAACATATCGTTAGAAACACAAGAAGGAAATTGAACAAGGTTCAGTTCATTCAGTTTTAGAACTCCTTGCGATGATTCAAAAGTCGAGATGAATGAATACACGAACAATGATCCATGTTTACTGAACACGAATACCGCACAATATCACAAACATATTAAAATATGATTAATTCAAGCATGGGGCAATAATACATTGTGAAAAACCACCACGAACTTCAACTAAATATCATTTCGTAAAACTTTTTTCAACTTGGCAACGCCGAAAAGAGTGCGATAGGACTGAAACTAGGTAGGTGCATGAACTCGTTTGTCTTGCCATTATCATTCTCAAATTCGGCATTCTAGGTAATTTTCGAATAAGCGGAGCAGACTCATTTCCAAGGTGAGGTTGATGAACCATGAAACGAGTTTGGAACAACGAAATGTTTTTAAGGGGGGTACATTTAAAATTTTTAATACGAGATTATTCTTTGTTCGTCAATATCATTGGACTGAGGAATTGAGGCAGTTCCTGCCTGAGAGTTTTGATTTTAATTGTCAAAAATGATCGCAATAAGGTAAGAGCTGGCGATCAATATGGACGAGTCAGCCCCTCTAGCGGAGCAGGAGGCGGAAACACCTGATGACGACAGAGTTTGAAGTAATTCAAACTAATATACATTAAATAATATAATTAGTTCGAATTATCTGAAAACTAACACAGAGGGAGTTTCTATATTGAGAAACGTGTGATACTCATCATAAAGCATAGATATGGAATCATGTATAATTGGAGAGGAAAAAAGGGAGTTTACTGTTTGAGACGCAGTCGCTCGAAGTGTGGATATCGAGCCGCCGGCCAGGTGTTCCACCACTTCCCCTTGAAAATGGGGGCCAACTCATGTACACCATCGACAGACCATATCAATAAATCAGTCATCAGAGAACTCTCGTTGATTTTGGTCGCCTGCTCTTGACCTATGAAATAATTTGTAACGTCATGCAAGTCAAATTTTGGAAAAAAAAATAATTCGAAATTCTTGATATTGGGATAACTAATATGAGATTCTGAGCAACTATCCCAGATTACACAGAGAGGTAATATAGATACACAAACATAAAGACAATTTTAATCGAAAAGAAGAAGGCATGAACATCAATAAAGTCTGGTTACCAGCATTAACGAGTACACGACCAAAACAAGTTAATAGAAAACAGGCCACGCCCATCCCCGACACACAAAACGTCAGACACGAAAGCAGATATAAAGCGGACCAAAACATGAACGAAGTAGTACTGAAAGAACGAGAACATTGCTTCCGTTACCTCAAAGACTTTGATACGGCATACCACAGCTGTAGGCGAAACGTCAAGAGCGAAAACCTGTGCACCACGGCAAAAAAAAGAAAACACTCCAGAATTATTCACTTCCAGCCGTGAAAGTTTACGTTCTCTGATCATTTCGTTGACAGTTCACCAAACAAACGGTACCTAAGAGGTACCTATCAAACTTGAAATAAATTACTGTCCTGAGGACCCGAACTTTGAAAAAAAAATTTGATTCGGTAACCCCCCTAGGTTTTCGGAAAAATTCAGAACTGAAGGAATTCTAAAAAACAGCCGAAAACATTTATTCCTTGATCCTGAAGGTAATCTATCCAGTCTTAATAGTACAACACTCATCAATCTCTCCCATTTTAATATAACCTACATCCACCAATTTAAGCTTCATAATAGCAATTCCGAGGTTATCCTGCCATTATCAAAACTTTTTTTTCCAAATCCAAAATTTCTTTGCGATCTAGTTTCGAGGTGACCATGCATGACCTTCTTTCACGTAATCGTGGCCAGCCACTGTATTTCTCATAATTCAACATCAACGGCCTAGAAATAAATTCTAGTTCAGCAACAAGCAGCAGAATCCGCGTTCAACTAAACAACTCGGCTAAGCAAACTTCCTTCGTAAAATCGAAACGAACTTGAGAAACAAAAGCGTCCATTTTAATTGAAACAAATCGGCAGTTCGCACGTGCAATACCCCCACACACACGACACTCGATCAATCTCCGGCGGGATTCCAATTAAAATTACCCGATTACCCCGACCGCCGGTAAAAAAACCCGCTCTAGGCAACGTCGCAGGTGTCGTTGTGTTCCGTCTCGCGTCGTCGTTCCACCGAAATGGGCGGAGCCTTCGATGCGATCTGCTCTGACGACACCGTTACGTACTGTGACGTCACGCAAGCACAGCGCGCCATAACCACCAACCGAGGACAATCAAACAACATCAAATTGTATTGTTAAGTTGTTTAGCGCCGTAATCAGATCGTAAGGGTTATATTACGTTGATAAAGCGATATTTCCTACGTTTACCGTTACGGAAGCGGGTCAAGGCCCTTAGGTACTCGGAATTAGCCTTCAAATTTGGCATTATGACAAGAGTAGATGAGGAAAAAATACTGACAGTATAAAAGACGAATACGAATTATTTAGTATACTTCATCATATTATGTGCTTACGTGCACGAACGGTCGCGGTGTATGCATAAGTTTCAGAACTGGGAGTAGATAGCCCATTCAAACAATATAATTGGTTACCTACATAGGTTGTTATCCGCAACAAGGGTAAAACAAGATATTTCTGTTCAAATACGCCTATTTCTTAAATCATGATTCAGAGACCATTGATATTTAATTAATGAAATCATTATCAAGATTTTCTTCAACCATAGTACCTGCTTGGAATCTGTTCTAATTTGGAATACATATTTTTCGAAATTTAGATGAGGTAATGATTATCAAATCTTCTGAATTTATTCCGCAATATCATCTTTTGAATGGCTTTCGAATTATATCCATAATTTTTATATCCTTCATTTGTTGAACAACTTGTTCATTCTGTAATTGATTTCAGTGTCTGGCCCATTAGACAAAGTGGCAATTGGATAGACAAATAATTTGTTTACAATTAGGGATAATTTATTCAGTAAGAGTTATCGTGAAGAATGAAACAATTAACAAGTCAAAAGATAACTAGAAATCACTACCAAATGGAAATATGATTCGAACAAAAAAGTTCTGGGATAAAAACAGTAGCACCTTTCAAAATGAGCATGTGAATTTTAATGAAATGTAGTATTACAAAATGCAGAAAAAATAAATCCGGTAACGTTCAAATGCATCTCGTAACGCATAAATATTGAGGTCAAAGTCTTCCTTATGTGTTTGGAAAAAATATAGCCGATCGTTCTGAACATAGTATAGTGATAGGTGATGTTCGATCTCTAGAAGTCAAACGGGGGACATTAGAATCTATTTGTGATAGAGAATTTGAATCAACAACATTGCGAATCTTTCATAAATAAATGAGAGTCAGTGCGATTTTGGAGTTCGTATCCGGATCAAATTGAGAAGTTAATCGTGATAATTGATACCATACCTCTGGAGGATATGATCCGTTTTTGATAACAGTGAAACTGTTACTAACTACAAAATATTATTATTCTCTGAGTACCACCAAGTACACCAAAACTGTCATGGATTTGGTGCCGTAGTTTTGGCACTCCTGGTAAGTAGGTACGCAACAAATTTTCGAACGACATAAACACAAATCGGATTTGTGCACTCGACAATGGTGTTTTGGTCGCGTTTGTTCCTGTTCCTATAGACGCTTTTGTTCCGAGGTGCAACAAGCTCTTCTGAGGCCGTCGCAACGGTCGTGGTCGACTGAGGCAATGAGGAACCGGAATTAAAAAAATGTTCCCTTTTTTTTTATTTTATCTGATAGAGCATGAAAAGCTGTTCACAAAAATGCCCTTCTGACCTCGATCCTTCCACTATTTTTTTTTAAAACCTGTACTATGTAACGAAAAATATCAAATGCTGACGTCAACACTTTCATTCATAAATAC
>JAVJAQ010001542.1:0-22621 GCA_032362365.1 Zygogramma bicolorata | reverse complement strand
TTGAATATCTTCAGTTAATTCTTGCTAAATAATGTTTGATACGAACGCTCGTTATGAGTGTCGGGTGCAAAATTGAATAAACCTACTTCATTAATAAGATTCAGATGAAAAAAATAGATATTCTCGGAAGTATCATTTAGAGAAAATAGTTTCAATGAAATGGAGTTTTCCAACTGTTTGGCTATATTTGTTGGTACAAGCAATAAACAACTTGATACAATGAGCTTCTTGCAAGTTGCACTCTTATCATTATTATCTTCGTCGCCTCCTCTGGAATTTTCTCACCATTTTTTAAAGGTAATCGAAGAAGCTTGGGGTTATATTGCTGGCCAGTAAACACTACACATCAGTTGATAACTAGAAGTGTGATTTGTGATAAAAAAGGTAGTTATTATCCCATCATATTGTCAGTTTTTGGCTTTACAACCCATTGATTATATTTTCATAGATGATACTGTTACATATGCGATTTTTACTAACAACCGTTGAACGATTTGTCAACGACTTGTTGATGAGAATCTCATAGTCAAATGTATTAGTGTATTTATAAATGATAATCTGTATCATCAGTATGAATGTGTTTCAATTGGTCAGTCAACCTGTTATGATTTGGGAAAAAATGCATGGTGTTCTGGAAAATATTTGATTCAGAAATTAGGCTTCTATGATATCCAAACTACCTCTTTCTTCTTGTTGAGATCGACTCATCAGAAAACGCACAATTCTGACGCGATACATTTTCAAATCGATCTTCTATATCACTGAACTACAACGACTCATTGATTTGAATTAACTAACTTTCAAAAATAACTAGTACTGTGGGGATTTACTTCGACTCCACTGCAATTTATAGAAACAGTGTTCCGCTAATATGACATGCAAGCTCACTGGATTTGACTCCAATCAATATCGAAGAAATTATGATATGAAAGGAGCAATACGAAGGATGAAACCCAAACTGAAGAAGTTTGATTCCTAGAGAACAAGACGGATGTTTCAAAGAATTGAACATTGCACAGTATACTTCATAATAATGTGTAACTACTCGAATTCTATCCACGACAATATCACAATGCTATTGCGTCTGACGGTTTTTTTTCATTTAACTCACTTTTCATCGCGTATGTTCACTCTACAAATCTCACAACAATATTTAATCAATTCCTCCAATTTTGTTTTTATATCAGTTTTTGCAACACTATCACCATATGCACCAATCATATTCCATGCACTCTCATATTGCTCAGATACAGCTGATCCCCCGGAAACAAGGTATTATTATCGAACTGATAGTCATATCAGATCATGTCATATCTTGCTAATGGTTTTCGATTCGTTTGGTGAGGAGTAACAATTTTTTCAAAGGCTGGAACACAAAATTGCTTTATATCAACTCCTCTTGATAGAACAATAAGGCACACATTTCGTCCTCAGTTTCATTGCCCCACCTGATAACACAATGACTCTGTTGTGTACACTCATAGTATATCTTCAATTTCATTTCCTCACCTGATGAATCAATGAAACAATGAATTCATTGTGTTACAGTTGTAGTTAGTATTACACAATAAATCAGTTCTCCTATGGAATATCGAGTTTCAACCAATGACCACTCCGTTCACTCATTTAATTATAAAGGTAAATGGAAATTCTGTATGGCCATTACATTTGAAGTTCACGTTAGTTGTTTAATCATTTGGCTATTACATACGTAGAAAAAATATAGTGAATAACTCGCATTGAACGCTGATTTCCCACTCGTATGACTAGCAGCATACTCGTGGGGAATAACTATCATTACTCGTTAAACAATATAATTTTTTCAGTTATCCGCTAGTGAAATCAACAAATCATTTCTGATTGACATTGAGGAGAATACCAACAATCATCATTCATTATTGAACAGTGCATCAATACAGTTCCAGAAAATCCACCATAGTGTGATGCAAGGTTCAGTTCTGGGACCGGTGAATGTCATAATTTATTGATATTGATTGAGATGTATTTTCCACATAATAACGTCACACAAATATTTTGTGTGCTCTGATTCGCTCCTGACAGAACTCATGTATATTATCATGAAGGACGAGGATCAGAAAATAGCACAATTGTGAAAAGGATTCATCCGCAAATCGCTAGTTGATTTTGACAAGTCAAGATTTCCTTTCTGTGAGTAAATGATATTTTCCTCCTGCAGGGAAATTATATTGCCTAACAATTATGAGTGTTCTGCATAAATGATTGGAAACAGTTTCCATAGTAACCCAAGTAATTTTATTACGGATTTCAAAGCACCATTTATTTTTGAATAAAATTATTCACGATTTTTCTGAATTCAATTAATACATGTGGAATGTTAAACAAATTTGCGGAAAATGTTAGTCTTTTTATACCTGGTAAACAATGTACTATTACTGAGGCAGCTATTTGAATATTTTTATACTTCGGTTAAAATTCAGTTATTCAACTAGTGGTGAAGACTTTTTCTAGAGATCACTTATCAGTTTGGTGTTGGGGTAATGATCTCTAGAAGTCTCTACTTTCACGAAAAAAAAAAACAATCTCATCGTTTATTGAGTTTGTGGTGGACCACAGTTCATTCTTAATTCAGGTGATCCAAGTCAAGACATGTTTCCATCTTCACCACTTCTGAACTGAACAATACGTCATTTTCTTTGTGAGGATGTCAGTGAATAATTTTCAAGTCATTCACATTTCTGCAAAATTCTTATTCATGCATGCCCACAATTTTTTCTAAAATATTTTATGGCCCAGAGATAGTTGAAGTTTTTGCTGAACAATTGACATTTTCTGCTGCACATCTTGAGTTGTGCGAAGATATATGATTAAACAATGAATGCATAATCAATGAGAAGTTCTAGATGTGTCTCGTTCTAATCAATTCAATGTCATCGCTCACCTGCTCTCTTTATCAAATGTTTTTTTTTACTTTCAATCTCTTCTCTTGGCTTAACTAGGATTCGTTATCACTATTCATTCGTCTTTCGGTAGATAACATATATTCTTAGAATGCGATGCAAGGTGTAATTGTTTTTCAGTGCAATGGGATGTGTGTCAAGATCAATTCATTTTGTTTCTCGAGTGATTCGGAGAAAGCTGTCGAAAATTTCGAGTTGATTGATCATCAGTCCACGTCAAGTGATCGATACATGAATTTATTGACGAATGATAATTCCATATCAGATATCATAATCGTTTCAGAGTAAATTGAATATTACTTTCATCACCTCATAACTGGTAATGTACTACAGAATTGAATAAATTAATGTTTCCTATAAAACACATAAACTGATTGGGAATGATTAACGTTCACATTTATTTTCAGAAGCAACTGACCACATTCGAATTAATTTGGCTGTTACTGTAATAATCAACAAATTAGGTCCCCAACTACTACATCAGTCTCAACTGATTTTTGAGTATGCAGCCTAATTAATGGTCTCTAGAATAATGGCCTATTTTCATTAAATGGACGATTCATATCTGGAAATAACGTCTTGATGAAACAGAAGTTTTTGTATGATTTGATTTTTTGGTGAATTTGAGTGATTCGTTTCGTTTCTCAACTACAGGGAATCAAATATGCATGTTGTGTGAATCTATAGGTAAACTCAATGTTTTGTCTTCTTCACCACGGATAGCCCACAAATTTGAGGTTTTCTCTTTCATTTATTCCAATTATGTATATAAAATCCCTTTTTTTAGGAGATGTAACATTCATCTTCGGGATTGAAGAGCTTGGCAGGAAAACGTCAGCTAGAGATCAAGTATCGGTTGAAATTTTTCGATAAAAAAAGAATTAGATCTGTCTAGTTAATTTACTAAATGAAAGGTCTGAAGTAAAGGGAAAGTGGATATGAATCCGTTCTCAAATCAATCGTTTACGATCAGATCGGAAAATCTTTGTCATTTTTGAGAATGAGAAATCATTAAAATATTTTGAAAAGAACTAATTGATCGAATCATTTCTTACAACATTCAAGAATGATAAAGGAACAAAAATATTATTATGAAAAAATGTCCTGAATGAAGAAAGTTTGATATTAGAAAACAAGTTGTTTCTTCTCAAGGAAGACAAAATATTTTTTTCCGTGAAACGCTAGGAAATTTTGACATTCCAGACAAAATTTCTTGAAGAAAAAGTCAAGATTTCCTTTCTGTGAGGAAATCATATTTCCTTATAATTGTAAGTGTTCTACACAAATGATTGAGAATAGTTTCCATAGCAACTCCATTAACTTTATTAAGAAATTCAAAGCACCATTTTTTGAGCCGCTAGGACTGTGACAATAATATTTTTTCGCCTACATATATCCAAAGTATAAAAGTCAGTGAAGAAGTTAATATATTTTCAAGAAGTGAATATATAAAGAAGATAATGGTTGAACGACGAATACTTCAACAGAGCTGAAGCAATACGCTATGTTCATGATTTCGCAGAAGTTGCCTGTGAGTTCCGGTAGCGCAACGTGTTGGTGTAGCGCGCTGTTCATGATAGGCTTGTAGGTTTCGGCGTTGACGGCTTTTTTTCAATTCTTTTTTTTTTCTTGTAGTGTCTCCTCATTTTCGGAATTCCAGGAGGATGCTATAATACACCTACTTATTTTCAGTTCTTTGATAAATTCTATTTGTTAGTTACGTGAATACATTATTTTAGAATGGCTTATTATTTGAGGAAGGCGGAAAAATCATACGTATAACAAGGAGTAACTTGTTCTCCCTTGAATGACTACTAAACTTCATCCTCGGAAGGAAAAGTAGCACTTTCATCCGTTGTTATACAAATAGCTATTTTGTCATTGAGAAAAAGCAGCTCCTGCTTATTACACTCGGTGAGTTTCTCAATGCATAAAATTAGCAGTTCCATTATCTTCTCTACTTCTCGTTCTATCTGTATAATGTTTGAAAGTCATTATTTTGTGGTGGATGAACGTTTTTTGGGTTAGTATCCTACCACAATTTGAAAAAATCAAGAATGAATCAACATCAGTTTCAATAAATCTATACAAGTGTAAAAGGGCAGATTTCGAATGTTGCTGGGTTAATTGAAAAACAGTTCATTTTGAATGAAACACGTCCTTTCTTTCAACAACTTCTCGCAATTAGTGAATTTGTCTATCACAAAATACAAACATTGATTGAAATAAGTTGCACAGGAATTGTTGTAACCTTCTCCCTTATTTGTGAGAATGGGGAGATCTGTGAGGGGTCACAGAATGTTACTCAGAATGTTCGATATTTATAGTGAGTTACCAAAAATAATAGATGAAGATGATTTTCCCCGTAGGCGTTTATTCACTTCTTCAAAGTTTTCAGACAGGTTGTTACACAAAAATATACGTTGTTACATTACAGAGGTTTCTTACTAACTGACTAAAGTGTGTTTTTGCCGAAATGGCACAAATTATGGAAATAAGGTTTGGTATAAAACTAACATGAGAATAGAACGATAAAATGCATTACATATGGACAATATAATCGCAACTCTATACTTGTTTCCTATTCCGAACAAAGAACAAGGAATTTGCTGAGATTAATCGTATGTGCTTGAAATGAGTTAGTGGATTCATCTTTCCAAGTATCAAATGATATCAAATGAAGTTACGTGAGCTTTATGAGGTTCATAATTGATAAGAAAGAAGTTTCATATGACTACTGAGAAAAACAAGAATTTATAATATAACCTTGCAAGCGATAAAACTAAGATAACTAATAATCAATGAGAATTACTATTCTAAAAGCAGAATTTGGAAGGTTGGATTACAACACCTCCCTTCTTGAAAAAAAAGATTGAACGCCTATGTAGACGTGAAATCTTTTGTACTTCTACGACCTACAATTTGTCTTGGCCTTTCCGTAGGCGGATTGTCCAAAAATTCTATAGAATTTGTAGATGCAGAAGCAGTTTCCGGAGTCTGAGAAAAATGAACAACCGGTTCATTAAATCTTGGATTGGCTGTACTATTATTTATTTTTATACAAATACCGGGAATTGCTTCACAACATCTTCTACCTAGTCTACATTTCCTGCAACAGCAAAAACAACAAAGTATAAACAGTAGAATAATAAACAAAATAGATAATATGCTGGTACTTGAAGTAAATGAATTTGGCATCCAAAAAACATTTTCTAACTCTTCATCGATTTCAGCGAGTTTTTTGCTAGCTAGATTTAAATCATCTAAATGCATGCTCACAACTTTAAAATTTGGATCTAAATGTATTTTGGAATAATTAGTTGGTTTTGTTCCTTCTGTTTCACAACAATCAAATAACAAATTCACTGTTGGAACAAAATTTTGGTTACTTTCGAATGTACTGGTATGTATTCTATGAGGAATCAAAAGTGCACTTTGCGTGAAAGCTTTACAATTTTCAGGCAAAGACAACATACCAGTTCCATGAAGAAATTCATTGTAAATTTGACTTTTACAATTTATACTGATACGTTCTGGAGAATTAAGAACAAAAATCCAAGTATTAGATAAAATGAGTTGATGCCATATATTCTGATTTAATTCAGTTAATCTCTTATCGCAATTTTCTGGAATGGTACTCGTTGCATGAAACAGTTTGACTTCACAACTTTCGTGTTGGTGAGTCAGCAATAGTGGAGTTTCTTGTTGACATATATAGTGTGATTTCAAATATTCGGTACACGAAGAAAATTGTTCTTCAACAAGTAACAAATATTTTTGTTTAATACTATTAATAGCCAGGTATTTACTAGAAGGTTGGATAAAAATATATTTATTATCAGATACATGCACGGGAAGTGGAGTGAGTTTGTAAATATCATATTCTTGACTATCTGTCATTGGTACTGACAAAATATAGACTAATCGACCATCTTTGTAGAAAACGTTGAGTTTCACAAAATTCAAGAATATGTGTGCGTTCTCAATGGTTGGCATTACGGGAAAATGTAAATAATTACTTGCCGATATATTTTGCAATTCTAGAGTGAGTTTTTCTGGAGTTAGTATGAAAGGGTGTAATTCTCCAGTTTTTGCTGCTAGTATCGCATTTATGAGCGATTGTGTTTCTAGTTGGAATTGAACATAGAGCATAATGAAGTTAGAAAAATGTTCATTTATATTTAATCTTGCCTCTAAAAGAGAAATTTCACTACCCTCTCTGTTGAGAAACTTTTCGATTTTGTCTAAATTTTCTTTCAAAATACGTTCGTTGGTATTCAAAGTGGAAATTGTGTGATTGAAGTTTGAAATCGTTGTTTGTATCACATGACTTTGTTCTTTCAAAATAACAGCTAGATGTTGTTCGTTTTCAGTGAACTGATTGATTTTTGCATTATAATATTCTGCGTCGTCGTCATCTAGATTTCCGAATAAAAATTTGGAAGCTTTACCTACAAAATTGAATAAACCTCTTTTGGATCTTTTCGATTTTCTTATTTGCTCATTTTCAGCGTTATTATCATGTCCTATCAATTGATTAAGTAGCTGACGTTCGTTCATGATTTTATCAATGATTGGTTTTGATGTTCTTATAAAATTAGAACACAAATCTTGGAGTTTTAACTTCTGAATTCGACTTTGACAAAAAGATACAGTTCTTGAATGATAATCTTGCAATACCCTCAACTTTTCGTTATGTTCTAACATATCAACAAAAGTTATCAACTCGTACAAATCGTTATATAACTGACAATTTCCCAGATTTTCGTAATGTATACCCGATGACTGCCTGATCTCCGTGATAGAATAATTTCCGTGATTCTGAAAGCTCTCGGTGACTTGCCAAAGTACCGGTGTAAGTCTGTAACAAAAACATGTTGTTACTCATGATACGGTTTCAACCTATTTTTGTGTACTTTGATTTCTTTCTTTCCGCATTTTATAGTACAGTTTACGTCCGAGTCAACAGAAATAATTCGGTACGGTCCTGTATGCCTTGGAAATAATTTTTTACTACGGCTCGATCTCAATGTTTCATCAGTAAGCAAAACTTTATCATTAACTTGATATGTAACGTTTTCCGACTTTATATCATATGCAGTTTTACTTTTCTCTTTGCGAGATATTAAATTATTTCGAGCTCGTTCTCTTGTAACTTGAAGCTTTAATTTTAAATCGTTGATAAAATCGTCGTATGAATATGAGAATGTTGGAGGTTGCGTTATCGAACTTGGAATTCTCGCTTGTTTTCCGTACACTAATTCGAACGGTGTAAATTTCGTAGTACTATGTGGAGTGGTATTGTAAGTGAATACATTGAAAGGTATCCAATTACACCAGTCTGATTTCGTGTCATTCACAAAACTTCTTAAATATTCCGCGATTGTTCGGTGACTTCGTTCTACAGAATTTGATTCGGGATGATAAGCCGTACAATTTAGTTTTTTAATTTTCAATAATTTGCAACAATTTATAAATATTTCTGACATGAAATTTGAACCTTGGTCCGTGACAATTGAAGACATTATACCGTGTCTGCAAATAACTTCCGTTACTAATTTTAATGCTACTGTTTCGGCTTCCATGTTTGGAATCGGAATCGCCTCTAAAAATTTTGTTAAAGAATCTTGACAGGTTAAAATATATCTATTTCCGTTTTCGCTTATCGGAAGAGGACCTACAATGTCGATATATACCTTTTCAAACGCTGATTCAGGTGTATCAGTTATTTGTAATGGCGTTCGTGATTTTTTATTACTACATTTATTTTTCTGACATAAAGTACATTTTTTAACATACTTTTTTATGTCGGATTTAAGATTCACCCAATTATATTTTAGTCTTATTCGTTTGTACATTCTGCTTACTCCTGGATGTCCTCCAGTTGGAATATTGTGATACTCGTTCAAAATGGCCTCTTTCTCTTCCTCTGTGATTTGATCATCACAAATAACTTTATTGTGGTAAATGTTGAATTCGATATTTGTATCTTTGAATAAATACCTCAACATCATTCGTACCTTTTCCCATTTAATATGACTTCCACCTAATTTCGGCATAGAAATTTTGGAAACATGATGTTGTATTAAAAATTTCTTTAAACATTTTAGAGTGTTGAATATGTTTTCATACGTTTCCCGTATTTCATTATTTCCTTTGATTGTTAGGAAAACTAAGTATTTGTTGCTACCTAACGAAATACTAGAAACAGTTTCCTTGCTAAAAATACATTCCCTTGCACTGTTTTCGCATTTTAATGACTTGATCAAGAAAAGATTCGTTTCGTTCAATGGAGATTCTTCCGTCACTGGAATCGCTAGGGAATTTGTTGTTGGAGACTTGATAATATTATCGTTAAGTTCTGTTATAGCGATATTCGGAAGAATGTGCGATTTTACATGATCACAGAATTCGTTATACGAAATTTCGGTCTCATTTATGTTCATAACTATTCTTGACAGTGCATCTGCATTAACATTTAATTTTCCTGCTTTGAAAATCGGTTCAAAATCATACTCTGCTAATTTTAGCCTAAACCGTGTTAACCGGGAACTTGGATCCTTGATATTTTTCAAATGTACCAGGGCCTTATGATCTGTACACACGAAAAAATGTCTGCCGAATAAATAAGGGCGAAAATGATTACACAGCCAAACGATAGCTAACAACTCTTTTTCGGTTGTACTATAGTTTCTTTCTGCTTGGTTCAAAGTTCTGGAAGCATAGCAGATTGGTTTATCTTTTCCAATTTCTCCTTGTGACAAGATACCCCCAATGGCATATCCGGAAGCGTCTGACGTCACAATGAATGGCTTAGAAAAATCAGGATATTGAAGTAAAGGAGGATTCATTAATTTCAATTTGAGTTCATCAAAAGCTACTTGACATTGGTCTGTCCAAATGAAACTTTCAGTTTTTTTCAACAAATTAGTTAATGGCTTGGCAATTTTTGAGAAATTTTGAATAAATCGCCTATAATACGAGGCTAGGCCTAAAAATGACTTCATTTCTTTTGTGTTCTTTGGAACAGGAAAATTTTTAACTACCTCTATTTTAGAATCGTCTGGTTGGATTCCTTGATCACTAATTTTGTGCCCTAAATAGAGTACTTCTTTGCGCAGAAATTCACATTTCAGTGGGCTTAATTTCAAGTTATAATGTCGTAATCTACCAAAAATTTCCGTCAGTTTTTCAATATGCTCTTTAAGAGTGCTACTATAAACACAAATATCGTCTAAGTATGCAAAAGCTTTAACATTTTGGATTCCAGACATTACGGTATTTATTAGTTTCTGGAACGTCCCTGGAGCCGATTTCAACCCAAACGGCATTCGACGATATTCCCAATGATTGGAATTGGTACTGAAAGCTGTGATATGTTGATCGGCAGGATCCATTTCTATCTGATGATATCCGCTTGATAAATCCAAGGTACTAAAATATTTTGAGTGACCCAGTTGATCGTAAATATCGGTAATATTCGGTAGGGGGAATGAATACCCTATTGTATTTTCATTAACCTTTCTATAGTCAACTACAACCCTCCATTTAACTTTTCCGCTTGCATCTGTTTTCTTAGGGACAACTAATAATGGTGAGTTATAGGGACTATTGCTCTCTACTATTATTCCGTCTTGTTGTAATTGCCTAACTTGTCTATCGATTTCTTCCCTTTGACTAAACGGTAACCTATACTGTTTAACATTCACAGGTTCTACGTTAGCTTTTAATGGTATTTTGTGTTTCACAGCACTTGTGCACGTTAAAAGCTCACCCTCTAAATGAAAAATATCAGAAAATTCTTGAAGAATATCTAACAACGATGTTTTTTCTTCGGGATTCAGATGTTCGAGTCTCAATGAATTTAAAATCTCTTGAAATCTAGAGTCTTTCCTATTCAGATTGAATACAGAATTTTGTATTCCGTTCACTTCCTCTAAATCTATCGATGTTAAATCAATCATTGGCATCACAATTTCTATTGGATGCTCTGTAATATTTATAAAACTAACAATACATTTACCATTTTTAACCGTAGTTAAACAATGACTCAAATACACTCCTTCTTGTAACATTTTACCTTCACAAAAATATGTATCATTATTTTTCTTGTCAACTTTACAGTTAACCTCGAATATATGTTCTGACCTTGCATGTATATTAATTTTCTTATCGAATTTTCTGTCTGAATTTGTTTTATCGAATGCTCTGTTTTCTAAGTTTGTATTTTCTAAAGTAGTTTCTCCTAAGTTTGTTTGTTCGTCATTTGCTAAGTTTGTTGGATTTTCGAAGTTACAGAATTTAATTAACTTATTGTCATATCGAAGATTTTGTTCTTCATAACTAATGATCGCTTGAGTTTCTTCAAAGAACTCATTACCCAAAATTCCTACACTATCTAATGGAAGCGGGAAATCGTCTTCCACCAAATGAAAACAAATTTGTTTGTCATTTTCTAAATTTTCGAAAACAACTCCTAGTGTTTTTATGGTTCCCTCTGTGATGCCGACTATATCAGTTTTGATATTCGTGTAGATGAATTTATTTTGTTTGAGACTAGAAATTTTCAGAACATTTATTGTAGCGCCAGTATCAATTAACAATCTAACCTTATCGGACTTTGTCATTCTCAACTCAAAATCAACGTATTTTAAATCTGAATGTTCTTCTAGTGTTGATGTGTACACTTGAAATTTGAAAAATTTATTTGTTGGACTTTGAGCTTGAAATGCCGGGTTTGTGGCCTCGTTTCTTACTTTTCCGCCGAATGGCCACTTGCCGACGGACGTCGATAGTTTTCCGACTGAGTTTTATTTCTTTGCGCCTCATTATATATTCTTTTTCTACAATCGGCTATTCTGTGTCCTGGTTTCTTGCAATATAGACAGGTAAAAGTTGATTGACTCGTGTTGACATTATATGATCTTTCTGGTCTATCTGATTTTTTGTTAAAATTTTGATTTGTATTGAAACTAGGTTTTTTGAAATAACAGTCTTTTTCGAAATGTCCTACTTTTCTGCAATTGTTGCAAAATGCATGTGATCTACTTGTTCCTGGGAATCTAGAAAAAGATTTGTTTTTACTGCAATATATTTGTCTTTCTTCCTCTCGGGCTAATTCAATAGCATCCTCTAAACTATCTGGATTTCTTGCTTTTAACTGAAGTTTAATTGGATCAACTAATCCTTGAATGAAAACATTCAAAGCTTGAGTTCTTAATAGATTTGAAATTTCGACGGCAATGTTCGCAGGTTTACCGACGGTAGATGCGTCTACTAGATTAGATAAACATTTTTCTATCTTATTGCTATAATTGGCAATACTCTCATTTACAGATTGCTTACACTGATTCAATTCTAACTGCCAGAAACTAATTGACCGTTTTTCAGAAAAAACGTCCTCAAGGTACGTTTTCAATTCAGGCCATGTGGGAAAATTCCGATATTTAGTCAAAGATCTAGCTCGACCTACCAATTTGGTTTTAATTATATTGAAAAGAATTGTTTTGCAATTAGGATCAGCAGAATTTATGGCTAATTCGCAATTGTCAATGAAATCATGGACTTTGTCGCCTTGAGTGCTACCATCATATTCACGAAGTAATTTCACGGCTGTATCTAAAGAAACAAACGCGTTGCTTTGAGTGGATGATGTTGTTGGATCTGAGTTTGGCATGACTGATAAAAATATTAGTGATAGTTGACGAGAAAAAAAAATCAATAACAAAATCACAAAATCTGGCTATCAATATGTAAACAAAAATATAAATTACTTACACAAAAATCAATAGCATGTTAGTAGTCCAATTTCTTCAGAATTGAAATGAACAACGTCACTTCTCTTGGTTTTCGTGATGTCTGATGATGTTGATTCGCTTCGGTTTCGACTATCTTGTTGCAGTTGGCTGGTTTCAGGAACTCTGAAGATCTGGAACACTGAAGACTTGTTTCAGGAATACTGAAGTTCTGGAATACTGAAGATCTGGATGGCTGGTTTCAGGAACTTGATTCGAGTTAGTGCTGAGTTGTTGTTGGAAGGTTTTTCTTCTTAGGTGTTGGATGTTTCGTTCTTGAAAACTCGAGGAAGATGAAACTTGCTTTCCGTAGAAAACTTTGCTTTCCGTAGAAAACTGATGTCCTCAGACAATGCTCACACCAATGGGCTTCACTTTTGGTAACCACTTGAGTTCGTCAAACTCCAAACAGTTTGAAAAATCTGCACCACTGCCACCAAAATTTTCTGTTGTAACCTTCTCCCTTATTTGTGAGAATGGGGAGATCTGTGAGGGGTCACAGAATGTTACTCAGAATGTTCGATATTTATAGTGAGTTACCAAAAATAATAGATGAAGATGATTTTCCCCGTAGGCGTTTATTCACTTCTTCAAAGTTTTCAGACAGGTTGTTACACAAAAATATACGTTGTTACATTACAGAGGTTTCTTACTAACTGACTAAAGTGTGTTTTTGCCGAAATGGCACAAATTATGGAAATAAGGTTTGGTATAAAACTAACATGAGAATAGAACGATAAAATGCATTACATATGGACAATATAATCGCAACTCTATACTTGTTTCCTATTCCGAACAAAGAACAAGGAATTTGCTGAGATTAATCGTATGTGCTTGAAATGAGTTCGTGGATTCATCTTTCCAAGTATCAAATGATATCAAATGAAGTTACGTGAGCTTTATGAGGTTCATAATTGATAAGAAAGAAGTTTCATATGACTACTGAGAAAAACAAGAATTTATAATATAACCTTGCAAGCGATAAAACTAAGATAACTAATAATCAATGAGAATTACTATTCTAAAAGCAGAATTTGGAAGGTTGGATTACAACAGAATATATCAACGCCCTTAAGAGCCTGTAATGCAATGAAACAACAAGTCTTCACGAGTGACGTGTTATGTCAAACCAAATATTATTTACTAGGGCTATAAAGAAAAACTGCTGTATCTCAACTGTTCTTGATAACACAATGACTTCATTGTGTTTTAGTTGAAGTTATTATCACACAATGAATTAGGTCTCTAATGGAATGTCAAATTTCAAGCGATGACAGCTCCATTCTCTTATATGATTGTACCTAAATGGAAAGTTCTTATGATTTCCTAACTTCATACTCGTGGAAAATGACTATCGTTTCTCGCTTGTTGCCATGGTTACGCGAGTGTGGAATTTTCAGCTGTAATATCCCAATAACATTGATATATATGGCGAAATAATTTTATCACGTATAACAGCCCAATGTAGTTATTAGTGTAATGTTGGTTTCATTGGTTATTTCATACACACGACTAGAAATAAACAAATTTGATAGGACAATTCTTCAACCAAAAAATTTTCACTATTATTCCGTTATACAATAGCTTCTTCAAACAGAACTAATAAATTAAGTTTTTGTCATTACTTTTTTCTTTTTCTTTTTTTTTCTTTCCAAATTTTTCAATTCTTTTCGCTATTGTGTAGCGAAACATGTGTGAACCTCATTTTATTAAAAATCTTACCCAAAGAGTTGAAGGTTTATGTGAATTCCTATGCTTCGTAGACCTGACCTTCCAAGTGAATCATTACCATCATTCTCATTGATTTCATTACTTATTATTCATTTTATCTCATAATCCTCGCTCACAGATGAATTCGAGATTCCTATTCGATGAGGAGTGGCGATTATTTGTTTTGATTTTGTTTTACTCGACCAAGTATAAAAATAGAATCTCAACATATGATCGTTATATTGTTTTTCGATTACGAGGAGATTTCTGAAAATTGAAGATTAGGCGAGCAAAACTTTTCCTTTCCTGTGGACAAGTGTTCGCTGAATTTTGGAATGGGATGAAAAAAGCAGAGAGCTGCTGCGTACTAGATATGATGGAAGATCCCATGCAAAGACTATCTGACATGTTCAGTTTTTTCCTGTTATTGCTTCTTGGATAAATCTAGATCGCTTTGTGAGATTATTCTGCTTTTTCAGGCGTATTATGCTACTATCAAGTAGTACTATTAGGTAGTACAACAACATGCCTGAAAAGCCATTACCTACTAAAACACGTTTATAGCGCCCACTGTATACAGTGCTTTTCTTCAATATCCCACCTTTTTATTTTTTTAAATTGAATCTTGGGATAATGAAATTGATACATAATACTATATTTTGTAGTAACATTGACAGAAGAAAATTTCAAGATGGCGACTGGGTTCCATATGGAAAAAAAATTAAATGGAAAGGGGGGTCTTGTGATACATCATTTTGAAGCTCCTGATAAAAACTTCACAACCCTAGAATTTGAAGTCAATATCTTCACCTACTACAAAATGGCAGAATATTTAATAATCGCCTGAATACATCGACGTTCAACTTCATACTTTGGGGAAATGAGCTGAGTTCAGTTCAGAAGATGCTCGAAATAGTTTCCCCAAACGTCTTGACATAAGAGCAGCCTATCCGATATTTCACGTCGACCATTTTTGTACACAGCAACGTCGATATTCCTACAAATATATTTTATTTTCTACCTAATATTCATTATTGGAGCAGGTTCCCTTCCATACACCTATTGCCTCAAATAGCCTCAAAAAAAGTCTAAAGGTGTCATAACTGGCAAGCGACCAACGACCATGGAAATTATTATCCAAATGAGGTGGTACTCTATCTTGTTGGAATAATAATATCCATATCTAATTCATTAGGATTTTATTCGACGATTTTGGGTGAATGTCTGTTTTCAATAACAAAAAATGAACTATCAATGCCTATCGGGTTGTTGATATTGCCATATGGCAGAGAAAAACAAATATTTCTAGAACTATCAATATGAATGTTTTTGTATTCAGGTTCTTATTGAATGTTCCGCCATTTTGTGATAAGTGAAGATATTGTCTTCATATGGTAGGGTTGTAAAGTATTCGTCAGGAGCTTCAAAATGATGTATCACAAGACCCCCATTCCATTTTTTTTTTCAGTGGGCGCTCAGTCACCATCTTGATACTTTCTTGTGTTATTTTCACTCCAAAATATGGTATGTATGCATCAATTTCACAATCTCAAGTTTAAATTTTTTGAGTTTACCCGTTCAAAAATGAAAGGGGGACATCAAAGGAATGCACTGTATATGAATTACCACTAAAAATCCATTGGCAATGAAAATCAGTGTTGCCAGCTTTTATGAAAAGCCACCCAGTATGTAGGCGGTAAGAGTGAAGTATTTTTATTTTTACTTCATCACCTCGTTGAGTTCTTGATGAATATTCTTCATTCCATTCAATAACATTGTTTAGCAGGATAATGTGATCACGATCACTTCATTGACCCAATGATATTTTGTTTATCTTCGACATCGATGATATCATTCGATAGAGAATATATTTTTATAGAATCCTTGCCAGTCACGTCTTAGAATTGTAAGATCGACAAAAATTTTTGATATATTATTCTCACAAGGAGTCCTTTCCTTATTATGAGGATGAGTTGATGAAAATTTAAACAAGTGACTGAAAACCGGTGTATCCATATAATTCATATAACGAGAATGTTTTTCCTTTCTTTGTTAACAGAGTAGATTTTCATTCATGAGTTCGAAATCAAAAATTTTGAATGTAAAAATGAGGGGGCGAATTCAGGTTGTAGTTCTGATGTAGTTTACTCAACCTTGAAATCCTTCATAACCTCAAAACAATAAAAAATAGTCAGTATCACTACTTTGGTTCGGGTCTGAAGGCTGTTGTTTTTTGGTCAATGACATCGGAGTCTTACTCAAGATGTATGAGCCTCTGAAGAAGCTAGCCACTCGCGCCAGCGAAAACCATTTTTACAAAGTAGTCATTTTATAATTATGAAAATGATAAAAATAATTTCATCGTGTGTAATGAATTACAATTATAAAATTCGAAAAAAAAAGCAATAATATTTCAATTTTGTGCGAAGAAAGGAACTGTTCATGATTGTTTTGCTTGTACCAGTATTGACTAAACTAAAACAATTCATCTCAAAGAGTAAATATTTTATTGTGATTATGCGATGAACCAATAGCAGTAATTCATCACCTTCGTGTGCTTTGAGATTGTTTAGGCTGTACTTTCATCTACCGAACCACTGCAAATCATCCTTAAAGATGATATTATTATGTTATTAAAATTTTGTTCATCAAAATCAGGAAAACAGACATCACCAGGCAATTTTTAGATATGATATTTTTAATTTGTGAAAAAGCCGTGAATGAAAAAAATAAATCTGAAATCACGAAATGAATCATAATGAGAATGATTGATCCATATATAGATATTCATCTTCGAACAATAGAATGAAAACAAAATCAAATTTTCGAGATATTTGATAAAAGAAAGTACGAAACAGGGCAACACTGCTTACAAAATGTTAATAATCTGAAATAGGAACTGCTACCTTGCCAATTCAAGAGAAACATATTGAAGTTTCAAATGTTTTAAATATCTTTCATTTCCTCAGATTAATCATCGTAGTGATCAAGGTGGGGTTGCATGGAGGAAGGAGCAACCTGGTTGAATGCCGCCCCCATTGTATATTAGAATTTTGCAATTCATTCAAAATGGAGAAAGACAAAAATAAATAAACATGTGAGGTCAATTATTTTCATTTTCTTCCGCGATATGGATCAGTTGATATTGGCCTGATAGTCATATACTCCAAAAAAACAACACTCTATATTGCAAAAACTACACGATGGATTTTTTTCTGACTTCTGAACACTATAACAAGTCCAACAACACACCAAAATATCTTCGACCAAACGAATTATGACATAAGGAGTCTCTGTTGCTTCTTATTTTTTCAAACTTATATAAAAACACTTGCACACGACTCTGGTTTCAAGGTCTAATAAAAAAGTCAAGAGTATGTTATTCGATTTTTTACATACTTCACGAGATTAAAATTGAATATTTTTCGTTTCTGTATCTTTCATAACTCCATATTGGTGCATTGATTTGGTAAAAAAAGGAGATTGAAAATCACGTTCTCGAAACTTTCTTTTCTATAAAAAAATTCAAGTTCCGTAATATTCATATAAAATATTTTTCGATTTCATATTGAAGAATGAAAGAGTTCTATATAATTCATATCATCGAATTCATGAATGACAATTATTTTCAATATTCCAAGCTCTCCATGAACTAACCAGATACGGAACTTGTTTAGATATTCTATGAACAGAAAAAACATGGACATGACCAACATGTAAACAGTTTCGTTGAGTATATTTGAAGCCGTTTTACTGAAAAAGTTCCGAGATATGATTTTAAAGTTGCGGAGAATAACTCATAATATAAGAGGGGGTATATTATTCAGTATAATATGAATGAGTATCAGTATCAACATCAATCGAGAGCTACATCGAAATAGTTAATATACAGAGAGTCAGGTTAGTCATATCTAAAGAGTTATTGGTGAGGAGACAAATAGCACGTTGTGTCGAAATCCCTTTTCTGAAACCAAATTGTTTTGTTGATAATAAATTTAGGTTCTTGAGGTATTTATCTATTCGAATTTTCAGAAGTTTTTCAAAGATTTAAGCTGAACTTAAATTTAATTTAATTATGAGAAATTTTGGAATGTAATCTTGTTTTCCGTCATTGCAACATTTTTTGATACAAATTCCCATGTTATTGAAGTCAAGTGATTATTTTGTTTTATTTCATTTTTGTAGTACCTAATTTTTGCTTCATTTATAAAAGAAGGGAGTATTCTCATACATTTTGTATTCATTTCCCGAATCAATACTATAATGTTTCTTCAAATTTCTATATAATTCTTGATTTTTATTAACTGACTTCCATAAAGCTGTTATCCAATTTTTCGTTCAATTTCAGATGTTTTCATTACAATTCTAACTTTGATTTTCACAATACAATTTTGGATCTGAGCAATTAGAAAATTTGCTAATTAACCTGTACTATGAAGATGATAGTATTCATTCCAATTCACAAATGAAAATAGAGATACTTTTTATAATCAATGAACTCTTTATATTTGGTATGATTGATCGGTTTATGTGTGTAACAGTTAATTCGTGACAGTAATGGATAATGATCTGTTATGTTATGTTCGAAAATGGTGGCTTTGAAGGAACTGTGATTATCAGGACTTTCAAAGAAAATATTATCTGGACACAACTTATGGTTTTCCCACTTCTCTAGTATATTCATTGATATTAGATAGAAATCTATATTCGGTCAGTATATAGCAATAATCATGATAGTGAACTGAATCGGATAAAACGTCGAATGATTGTATCATTATTTCAGTTCAAGAAATCTTTTAAATTGTGATTGAATATTCTCATCAAAACTACTGATATTTCTCTGAATAGTTACATATCCAAAGAACTCAGTATGTTATTTCCAAAACACTATTTACACGACAAAATGCAGCGAGAAGCACAAACAAAAATTTCAGACAAGCAACTAAGGAATCCACAGTGCGCACAAATAGGTCTGGACCTCTACGTTATGTATTCCAAGCAACAATTGAATCTCCTTCAAAATAGATCAAGATGTAATTTTTCAGTTGCCCTGTCCAAAGTTCCATTATCTCAATTATTCAGTTGCCGAACAGAAGTTGCTAGTGCTCAGCTGGCCTTGAAGTTTTAGTAGAGTTTATTGATTCTATACGAAAAGAGGCCTTGAGCTCACATCCTTGGACATGAAAACTTCTTGAAGACGAATTCGCTAATCCCACCTACAATTCCTCCCACCCTCGTATATATTTCCCTGTAATCAAATCCTCCGCTTTGATGATCCAAACATCAATTAGAACATAAACGCGGCGCTAAACATATTTTAGATTTAGCGACTGGAAGATTTTTTCCACTCCGGTTGAATGTAAACGTTTTCTCAATATAACTTTATTTAAGTTCATCAATACGTTCAGTAGTGGTGATATAATAAACGAATGATGATGGCGCGAGTGGGATTCTTGAACTTTATTCTCGTGAGTGCTGTGATAGTTGTTTCATTAATAGCGTCGGTTTCAAGTGATGGCGGTATCAGAGAGCGACAGGTAAGTAGTTGCGACCAAATATTTATCATGAGAAATGAGAAATAAAACTCTCTATTTTTTTATCAATTATGTTTGTACTGCAGGTACTTCCTAAACGGGCATTATCAAAGAATACCAAAAACTCCTTATATTTATGATCCGTATAAGACGAAACGTTAGTTGTAATTATAAGTTGAAGAAAAGTTTGTTTCTCAATTTTCACGATGATCTTCTACCACATGGCTACTTCCATCATTCCATTCAATTGAAGATATATCGATTGTTTCATGGAATATTTTTTCGGTAATTTTCTGAGAGATAAAAATGAAGAAATACAAAACTCCTATGGAGTACTGTTCAGAAGTCATCATTTTGTGAACTATGATTTCTTCTTTCTTAGTTCTTGGGTTATTAAGTACCATAATTTGAAGGAGTTAAGAATAACACATGAAACAAACCACCAGAACAAATATCAAAAAATATTCATCGTGAACGTTTTTGAAACCAACACTGCCTCCGTTCTCGAAACCAATCTTTTTCCATCTTCTGAAGTGAGATCAGTTTTTTTACGAAAACTCTCTAATGCTGGGTACGTGTATATGATTCCAAACATTCCAAACGTTCCGTTCTTTGCAAAAAGGAAAAAAGGGTCTTTTTTTCAATGACTACTTTCCTGATTATATGGCGCGACGAGCACTGAATCATGTAGAACTAAGCTTCTCTTGCTCAATTTGTTCATCAAGCATTATCCTTCATATACGATAGAAAGTGGTTTATGAAAAAATGTCTCCCACCAGGACAATATTACTGTAAATCCCAGCCATTATCTTGTATTTCATAGAAAGAATGATCCCTTGAGATTATCAGTGGGAAAATAAGTTAATCATCAAATACTTTCGCTAGATACATGAAAAATTACCAAAACATCAATTTGTAGCTAGTCTACCATCAATGTGTTGATATATCAGTGACAATAATTCTCAGAGCGATATATTCAAACTTTATTCTCTTGAGGAAAATGCTTGAGTTGAATAAGATTATTTCATTTTAAGGTTGAACAAAATAAATAATTTTGAAAGAATCAATGAAGAAAATATGATAATTCGAGTAAAGCTCGCTATTCTCAAGATGTCGAAATGAACAAAACAATTATCTAGTAGATGACAATCTTCAGAAGTTTCAGAATACTGTTCACAGCAGTGAAACCTTGCAGAAGACCACCTATTGAACAGGTGCTTGATACTAGATTTTGGAGTGGAGTACATTATCGAAGGAGTGTACCTACTGATTATTTCAAAAGATAGAAAGAGATACGTGAAACTGTTGATGAATGCCTCAACAATCAAATCTCTTTTGTATTCATTTTTATGCCCAATTCCAGAAATGTATCGTTTCGTTTCTCCTCCAGATCCTGCAATGATTCAAAATCTGGAATAATTTTCGAGGAAACCTGCTTTTGATTACACTATTCCGCAACAGAATCCTCCATCTAATGAAAATGTGATGAATAGGAGGAGATAAACATCATAAAATCAGATTTGCTTTCCATTTTTTGCTATCACATATATATATATATTTTTTTTTTTCAAATGATTTTTTCATTTTTATTCTTATTCTATTCAATTCGGGTCATATTTATATCCACAAAAACGGTTTATATTAATAGAAATAGAGAGAACGATATCACCTGACGGTGATTTAGCACCAATGCTTGTGTCACAGCATTCTTACCGTGCAGTACATTAAAAAATTGCACAGTAAATATTTTTCAATTTATACCGGATATTTTGGTAAGTTATGGATTATATTCACAAGTTTTTTTTCAGTTATAGAGCAAAATGAAATCATATAAGTAGAACATAATTCTGATTTTGAAGGCAAATATTATCCATTCAAAAATTCATTTTTTAGACTCTCAATCAGATTTCATCTCCGAAAATATTGGCGCAGTATCAGATGAACATGGTGAAAGGTTTTACCAAGATATATTGAACAAAGCGAGGCACTATAAGGGAAAATAATCAGAAGCACTGCTTGCCGATTTATTAGACGATTTGTCATGAAACACCCACAGAAAATTTAAAAAAAGAAATCTACAAAGTGAATAAATACTAAGTGAAAGTGTTTACATTTATGTAATGGTTTTTGAATATTCCTGACAAATTTTATTCAATATCGTACTCTTTTTTGAATAAATGACCAAAATTTTGAGCAAAATGAGAGTTTTTTTCAATTATACCAGAACAAATTATTCGTGTTTCATGATTTTTCATACTATATTTTTATTCAGAAATATTTTAATTAAAATAAAACAAGGAGAGAAAAAAAATTTCAGACCAGTGTTATTATTTCTATTTCTTTGCCTCCCCTCGTATCCCACCCCTCGCAGAGATGATTGATGACGGTGTAATTTTTGCAGGCGCCTTATGAAGACTCGAGTCCTCTTTCCCGTCGCAGGATCGTATCAGCGCGAAGCGCGGAAGGGGAGCGTAGGCTAACTAGATTGGAGATGAAATTGGACGAGAAATCCGACCGATTGATTTCCGAGTTGAGAGAAGTCAACCGGAGGCTGCACGCCCTCGAGTACCAGGATTCCAGAGTGGAAACGGCCCTCGAAGGTAATATATCCGTCATTTTTTTAGGGTGAAAGGCAGTGATGTCG